>QZFA01000150.1:0-76194 GCA_003614995.1 Cladosporium phlei
CCCCCACTGCGCAAGAGAGCCAAGAGACCCCATCTACACACTGTGAAGAATCGTGCTTTGCCGACGACTCTTCGTCGGTCGAAGTTGTGGCATGGACTTCGACCGTCTCCTACTTAACAACCGACGGGGTCAATGGGTGCACTGAAGAGGACTATTGCACGACTATCTTCGCGCCTACCGGAACATGGACAACCATCACCATCGATGTCCCTGTCACAACTTCGACGACAATTGTCACCTTCGACGCCGAGCCCACTGCGGAAGAGAGTCAAGAGACCCCATCGACCTGTGAAGAATCGTGCTTTGCCGACGACTCGTCGCCGGTCGAGGTCGTACCAGGGACCAAAACCGCAACCGTCACTGCGCAAGAGAGTGAAGGTACTCCATCGGTCTACGCGTCGTCGTCCGACATGGCAACAAAGGAGCTGGGACCTGCGGAGTCGGGATACGTCACTGTCACTGAAGTCATCCCGGAAGCCATCGAGACTCTCGACGAGACTTTGATTGTCACCGAGACGGTCGTCCCGAGTGAAGACACGGGCTCCTGGTCGTGAGGAAAGAGATTGGAAAGCGTGCATGTTTTCTTCATAGACTGTTTCGTGAATTTAGTTTTTTTTATTGTTCATGCTTTTTCTCTCTATCTTTTTGCCAGGCTTAACGCTCTCTCATCGGCGTGGGATGAGTGTTTGAGCCGGGTGTATTAGGTATCGCTTCTCAAGACTACATGTACATATGAATCGAGTTAAACAGGTCTTCACAGTGGCTTCTCAGCGGTGTCATATGATCATTCTCACACGGGTGTATTAGGCATCACCACTTACCACAGCAGGTATGAGAGCGAGATACAGGCGTCTCTCGGTGGTTGCCATGCGACTAAAATCGAGCGGGTGTATCATGTATCACCTCATAAGAAGCACGTTTCCGGAGAGACGTGGCCTTTGTAGAACGTATATCTCAGCGGCAACATCACAAGGGTACGGTGCTACCTCATGAGACAGTCCAAATTTCCGACTGTGGTGCTACTGAGAGTGCGACAATTGCGAAATTGTTTGTGTGCGATCAAAGAAACTCTCAAACCGCCGAGAGAAATTAGATGTTACTTTCGGGGAACTGGCAGAGTTCGGGTGAGCTGTGCTTAGCAATAGCTTTTTCTCGGAGGCGGAGTTGCGAAGACTTGTGTCGAGCCATGAGGCCTGGTGCGAGAGACAGGGGCCGCTCACGGACGACAGAGTCCCAGGTGGGAGGAGGATGTATATCCGGCCAGAGACCGGACGGAGATGAGGTGGCAAGCGGTATAGACAAGGTGACTTGGAACATACGACAGCAAGGCTTTCCAAAAGTAGGCAAGCCTGCTTTTTCTCGACGGCAGATAATCTAAGACGTTGTGTCGAGGTGATCAGATACTACCTGCCTTTCAAGGACGTAGGAAAGTATGGAATACCTGATTCGGTCAAAGCTTTTCTCCGTGGTAAAACCTATTGAGACTTATTGTCGAGGCGATGAAATACTACCCTCGAAGCATTGGTAGGCGTCACTGAACAACGAGACGTGGAATAAGTTTCTCAGCGGCAGACATAAATGGTTTCCGCTGTTTCAGTCTATTGAACGCTGGACACCAGACAGTCAGCCTGGGAAAGATAAAAAAGCAATTACCAACATTTAACCTCTCTATATCAACTTCGACCTCAAGTCCCGCTGCCTGATCAACAAAACCCAAAGCATGCACAAATTGACGGCTCCGATAATCATTATCAAGCCGCTGAAAAGCTGCAGACCGAGATAATTCTGCTTCCCACCGCGAGCGTTGATCTCCGCGAGAGCGCCAGCGATCGGACTTCCAATCAGATTAGCAAAAGAACCAATGCCTTCCGCCATTCCCAACCTCGCGCCCAGGACGTTGACGTCCGGACACACGACTGGGAAGACGCTTGGGGCTAAGGGGATCAGAGCGCCGCTGAAGCAACCGTAGAGGACAGCGTAGACGATAAAAGAACCGGGAGTCTTGACTCCGATCCAGGCAATACAGAAGATTCCGCTGCAGGTTGCGCAGGTTATCCAGGGGATCATGACTCCGATTCTGGCTGCTGCGAACGATGCTAAGAGGCGTCCGAAGATTGATGCGGCTTGCGCGTAGATGACGACATAGTTGGCATCGCTCCTTTCCATCCCGAGCTCGATCTGGCCGTAGCTGGCCATGTAGTAGAAAGGCACCAAGTAGCCACAAGAGATGAGGAAGCCGCTCGTCGTGAATGTCCAGAACGGGAGGTCTTTGAAGGCGGTCTTGTCGAAGTATTTGCGCGTCTGTCCTGAAGATAAGTCGCCGAGATTGTTGACTTTCCAGAGGATGAGTGGGAATGCTATGCCGTATGAAGCCAACATGACAAATCCCATAATGCGGACCGTCCAGCCAAAACTTATGTGACCGATCAACCGCTGGAAGGTCAAGGTATAGGCGATGCTGCCAAACGGTGCGCCGCACGTGGTGATTCCCATCGCCAATGCACGTCGCTTCGTGAACGCCCTGCCGACGAGAGCGAGTCCAGGTATGAATAGCAGGCTGTTTCCCAGCCCGGCCAGGATTCCCTGCGTGAGCAGTATTTGATAGTATTCGGTGCACAAGCTGAGTAGGAAAACGCTCAGAGTCTCGATGAACGCGCCGGCGATCAACATGGATCGAAAGTAGCCCCGGTCGAACAGCGGTCCAGACGCAACACCGCCCAGAACGAGAAGGAATGCACAGATCGTGCCTATCCAGGATATTGTAGAGGCGTCCATGTTCGTGAGATAAGTCAGCTCGTAGTAGCTCTGGAAATTCCCAAAGGCAAATGGCATGCCCCATAGGTTTGCGAAGACGAGGAACGAGCCTGCGACTTGCAGCCACGCCCTGGTGCCGCCATCCGGTGCTGGTGCTGGTACAGTGGGATTCGTCGCAAGTTTCTCACTGCTGGCGGTCTCGACGCCTGAAGGATCGTCTGATGATTTCGAAGGAAATGGACGTCTGATTGTCGGATCCGTGATGGAGGCCATTTATATGTGGCAAACCGGCGTCTGGGAAAAGAATCACTATCCAGGAACTTTCTTGAATCTTGATAAACCTCTTCACATTAGGCAGCAAACAAGGCCGTCAGTCACTGTCGAGAAATTGATCAGAGAGACATTGATCGAGTCCAACTGGCGACACATTATTACATATTTGGTCGTTGTGTGTTGGCCGCGGGTTGCGAACCAAAGTCCGCAGGAACGAGAGCCGTAGGAACGAGAAGTCCGCAGGTACGAGAGCCGAAGTCCGCATGAGAGAACCGCGGCTAAAGCAGTGACTCGGTTGTTGTGATGATCCCGGAGGCTTTGTGTCTGGGCGAGGCTCACTCATGCATATGTAGTGTCCTCAAGGTTGTGGTCTGTTCCGACAGCTACCCTCCCAGCCATAACAGCGTACCATGGCTAAAGCGTTTGCTAGTATTCGAGAGTGCCGTTTGGTGTGATGTTGTGAAGTTATCGAAAGGTTCTAAAAGTTACCCGAAACTTTTCGAGGGTGGAGAAATTGGTACAGTAAGCAGCGGCAGGCACCAGTTGTGTGTGACCCAAAAGAGGAAGGTGCATACATCATACCTCATGCAGCTGTAACGATACATTCACATGGAGAAGTACAAGTACAATATTATATTGTACCATATTAATCATCTACTCCGTGACCTACGAATGACGTTGTGGCACACTGCATGCAAGAGTCATTTCTGTGATGACTGAACAAATGTATTGCAATGAATAATGGTTACTGTTTTGTTAAAGAGAAGCTATGGTTTCGTAGCCATACACATTGTTGTATGACAGTTGTTAACAAAAATAGAAAGGGTCGTAAAAGTATCTTCGTCAAGTCGATCGATCCGCTCTTCCGGGCTCACAGGCGTTACTTGACACCAGTCTGTCTGTATGACAATGTTTAGCTGGGAACGACAAACAGTAGGATGATCCTTGGACTGCAGCTCTCACGTAACGTGCTCCTTCTCAATCTCCTTCGGAATCCTCACAGCGACCGCGGTAATGAGAGCTCCCGCAAGAGCAGCAGCCAAGGCGAACCACCACGCAGCTCTCAAACCTTCCATCCCGATCGTGCCATCGGGAAGGGTGTCGATCTCGGCAGCAATCGAGTCTCCAACCGAAGTCATGATGGCAGACGACAAATTCTGGATCGTGACCAGTAGACTCCCAGCACTGCCCTGGTAGCTCCGAGGAACGTTGGAAGTGATGAAAATCGATGCCGCGGCGAACGACATGTCCGGCCCAAAAGTCGCCAGAGCGATGCCAGGCATGCTGAGGGCCCAGTAGGTCGTAGATGGCCGATTGCCGAGGAAGAAGGCTGGGCCGAGCGCGAAAGCGATCATGGACACCATGTAAATGTAGTGGCCAGGGATCCTGTGCAGGAGCTTGGCGACGATGAAGGTTGCGAGGACTCCCATGAGAGCGTTGGGGAGCAGGTATAGGGCGACTGTCAGAGCGGATTTGTTCTGGACATTGAGGAAGAACTGCATGGCGTAGAATTGCCAGGCTCCGACGAAACCTCCGAATCCTAGGAAGTAGGCTGCCATGAGAGGAGCGAAGCCGGGTGTCTTCCATAGCGTGTTGGGGATGAGCGGTCGGTGCACTTTGTGTTCGACGACGAAGAAGGTGGCCAGTAAGACTGCACCGACGATGATGAGGATGTAGGTGTACGGCGACCAATGAGCTACGGTGCTGTTGATGAGTGTTAGTATCTCAATGGAGGTCTTTGATTAATGGTGGAGTGACTTACCCTTGAGTCAATCCAAAAAGAAGGCACACGCATCCACTTGTGGCCAAGAGAGCCCCCTTCCAATCGAAATCGCGAATCGTCGGCGCATCCGATCCAGCAATGTCGGCAACGGGGCGCAGAGGTGGAATAGTAAAGTACGCGGCGATCGCACAAAGTGCACAGAGGATTGCGTTCGATCCAAAGATCCATTCCAAGTGAGCAGTGAGGGCGCCGCCTTGAATTGCGCCGAGCCAGAATCCGAACGGTGCCATTGCTGCCATGGCACTGAACACGCGAGTCTTTCGAAGACCGGGTGCATACACGCGGCCGAGGATACTCATGCTGCCCGAGACGATGACACCGACGGATAAGCCCTGCATCGCTCGCATGAAGAAGAATAGAGTGCTGCGGCTGGGGGTAAGACTGAAGACACCGATGATGTTCCAGATTGTGAGCCAGACGAACGCGGCCACGACGACGAGTCTCGGTGGCATGAGATCGGAAAGTGATCCAGACAAGATAACGCTCAGACCCAAAGCAACGAGATAAGATCCCACCATCCAAGGCAGCTCAGTATTCTGGATCCCCAAAGCCATCCGGAAAGCCTGCTGGTTCACATTGACGTTCCCCTGGAAGAAGCTGAAAAACAGCTGCCCACTGCTACAGACCAAAACGAAAACCAGTTCCGTCGAGAGGCTAGACAACTCCTGGGGCCGTCCTCTAGACGGTGAAGAGCCGCCAACCACCTCTGCCAGTTCTGGATCACTTCCAGTCGCCGGAGCCTGGCTGCGGGTCGTCTGCGTTTGGTAGAGACTTTCCAGTGCATCGCCCATGCTTCTCGTGCGGGTGATGCTTTCCATTGGGTAGACTTCTTCTCCATCTCCAGAGAGGACGACACCATTCTTTTGGTGATATTGGTTCCGGGGAGCCAATAGAGGGGTCGGTGTTTGTGCTCCAGAAGGCGGTTCGTCGAGTGATGCTCGGGTCGAATATGCTGCAGGTAATACGCCGATATCTGCTGAAAGGCGGGCTTCCGTGTGCGAGGCAACGCGCCTGAGATCTCGTGAATCGCTTGGGATAGACATTTTTGATTGCAAGAGTTGGCGAGGCTAACGAAATAGCACACCGTGTGTGTCGACTGAGTGGCGAAAAGGAAAGGTTGGAGTGATGGAATAGGAAAAAGATTATATCGAAGACTTACGATCGTGACGCTGTCATGAGAGCAGTAAACCGTTGTCAGTGCTACGATTAGCTGACCATCCGGTTCTCCGTTATCGTCTCAACCGCATGAGATAGCTTTTTTTTTCTGAGTTCAAAAAGAACGGAAAGCTAAGAAAGGGTAAGTGCCGAAGGGCGGAAATCCTCATTTGGACATCCCGCATTTCTCGAGCCAAAGCTATCACCTTAGCTGACATCAGCATTTGCGGAGGCATGAACAACGCATGCAGCCATACCTAGGAAGTCTTAACAGCTTTAGTCCACCGAAGTTAATACCTAGAGAGCCTCGGTCAGCAGCATCGATGCAAGCCAGCGGTTGATCAAGTTTACAATTCCAAAACAGACATTAGGATTATCGTTGCTACAATGGAGACCGTGTGGACGATCCGCTCGTGAAACATGTATCTAGTATCCAGCTCTTTTTTCATCTCGAAGGCAGCTGCTTCATCTCCACGCTGTACCTGCCGCCACCATGCTCCGCCTTGCGCTCCTTCATGGTGCTCGTGTTACCCATGCGCAGATCTCCCTCGCGATACGGGGCCTTGAATTGCATGTAACTCGGCATCCGAGGGCGGACGAGTACAGAGTACCAGTTTTGGGGCCAGGTCGAAAGCGCAAACGGTCGATACCGATCCTTCTTCGCGAATTTCTTGCTGTTGATGTACTCTCGCGTCGTTTCGCCCCTGGCGATGAGGAAAAGGTGGTATCCCGTTAGGCAGGCCGGGAAGATGAACGCCAGTGCGCCATAGACGATCATGGCGAGAGCAACCCTTTCGGCCGCTTCGCCTGTTTGGAATGCGTCTGCGAAAGCATCAGGGTCGAAGTTCCAAGAGACGTCATTCCCTGCTCGACGTGCTAGGTGAAGTACAGAGAATGCAATGAGCATTAGAGTCAATATACACGCTTCAACGATGAATGCGAAGAAGTAGCGGTAGTTTCGGCGACCAACGCAGTTGTTGAGCCACGCGCAGTGGTGATCGTGGGTCTCCACGCAGCCGTCACACTCACGGCAATGATGTGAACGTAGAGGACGCCAGATGCTGCACGACGCGCAGTACTTTTGGGGCACCTCCAGAGCGCCCGCATGTTGGATGCCTTCCGGGTCGCTCGCAGGCGGCTTTGAATTCTTGACGGTGACCCAATTAGTAGTTGGCGGTCCAGCGACAAGAGGGTCCCTTTCTTCCTCGGGATTGGGTGGGTGCGGATGTAGGTTTCGAGGTAGGATGCCTGGGTCGGAAACGGCGGAGCGTATGAAGGAGTTCATTGTGAGGTAGAAGAGGTATCCAAACACTATCGGGAGAGCCGGGCTGACGTTGTACCATAAGTATGGTGCAGAGAATATGAAGAAGAGAACTGCCGGAAAGACGGCGAGTGTACAGGTAAAAATACAAAGAGGTTTCTTTCTGGCGTTCATGATGCGACCACCCAGGAAGAAACACATGTTTCCAGCGTAGTATTCGTAGTTTTTTCCCTCGCCTCTGGATGGTGGAGGGGTAGGCAAATTTCCTTTGGCTTTGGCGTTCATGGGTGATGAAGGTTCAGAGTGGAGTGACTGGTGATGCTCAGAGGGCCTCAGGCGAAGCGAGTCCCGGACTGATTTCGCAGGAGAACGTGGCGTGCTGTTTTGTCCGCCTGGTATAGACAAGGGGAGATTTGGTTGAACACGTAAACTAGCGGGCTGACTTTGTTTAGCATTCAGCGGTGCTGAGCTGGTAAAACTGGCAACGCTTACCGCCTGGTGAACATCGCGGGTGCTATCTGTCCCTCTGCTCATGGGGAGAGGTGGCGCGTCATGGTCTATCGTCGGAGACACACGACCATCCCGAAGAGTGTGAACAGATGCATTGCTGTAGCGATGTGGCCGGGCCTCCGGCTGGACTCTCTGTCCTCGTTGAGCCTGCAGAGCAGTACTACTGATGGGATTTGCGAAACCAGAGGCGGTAAGCGTTGGGACGTGGGTTCTGCTGAGTGCCGACTCCGGGCGGTCTACATCGCCTCTCTTGAATACAGCCCCAAGTCCGCGGCGTGAAGGTGGTGGCTGTAATGATGACCGGAAGCTTGCTCTCTTGGGCCCTCTAGACGCAACACTGCTGCTCGGCCTGCTCGGCGGGAGTCCAGGCTCGCCGACTGGCCCTGTGACGGACGGCACCTGGCTCTGCTGTTCTTGTATCTGTGATCCGGAAGTCTGGGGTTCTGGTGCGTGTATTGACGGCGCATTGGTGGTGGTGGTGCTGGACGTGGTGGGCCGGCCGTCGGCGGTGACTGCAGGGAAAGGGTCGGTGCTAAGGAAGGTGGGAAAGGCGGACGTCTCGGACATGTCGTGGGTTGAAAGATCGTGGGTGGTGGTGTAGGCGCGCGCCATGGTTTCAAGTTGTGGTGTACAGTTGCGCTGTCGTCGTGACTCCGGGCGTGAGGGTTCGTTTGATAGGCTGGTCCAGGTGATGTCGCAGCGCTTCTACTGCGATCGCGCGGACCAGCTGAATGACAGACCTCCAGCAGCTGCCTCCATCAGCGCGTGGTGGTGGTAAAGTAAAGTAAAGTGGTGCCGCTCTTCTCCTCTTCCTTCGAAGCCTTCCAAACGCTTTGGTCGTTAGGGGGAGTCCGCTCCCGTCGATAGATACACTAGCTCGGCTCGGACCTGCTCGATCAATTTACATCCGATATCTTGTTGACGGCAGCAGTGTTTCAACCGTCTGTCATTTCTTGTCATTCGATTGATCGGGTCACATAGGAAGCATCTACTGTCGTATTTTATCGACATAGAAACACACACGAGAGGCAGCCAACTGCGTTACTTTCGGCAACCATCAGCCCTTTGGGCCGCAACTTCCGTGTCAATTGTATGGTTTGAATGACGGCAGCATGTGTGTAATGAGCAATCACCCAGTCCTGCATGCATCTACTGCTCACAAGACTTGTACACATAGACGACAGACTTCTCCAATCAGACTAACATCGCCCAAACACGCTATTTGCCTCGAATACTGCGTCTGAAGTGACAAATTCATATTGACCATCGACGAAATCGGGTTAGGGTTGGTGTTGATGACATAAGATCAAAGGTCGGGTCCTTCCGCGTTTCTCGCTAGCCAGACAGCTTCGACCGCGAGACTACGACACACGCCAGTACTCACAGAACACTCCCTCTAACTCTCCACTCAACACCCTCGTACCCGCCGAGACATATACCAAAAATGAGCGCCCTCGCCCGCAGAGCAGCTTTCACCGCCGTCCGCGCCCCCGTGCGCGTCGCCTACCGCCAGGCCTCCGGAGTCAACTCTGGCTCAGACGGCGCCCAGGAGGAGAGGAAGCAGGATGCCAGCGCTGTCAAGAAGGGCGCAAAGAAGGACCCCGAGCTTTTTGTACGCCCGAACTACCCTTGAGCGTGCCATTGGCGGTCTCGCGCGCCGATTCCCAGAGCTACCGCGGAAACTAATCAGACCGCGCTCCACAGGTCCTCCTCGCGATCATGTCCGGCGCTTTCGGTCTTGCCGGCTGGCACTTCAGCTCCAACCCGACTTCCTCCAGCAGTGAGAACAAGATCGGAAAGGCCGAGGGCACCGAGCCCTGGAAGACCGGCGGCAACGCCGCCTACCAGTACCACCCACACGGCGACACCAGCAAGCCCCGCAAGGATGCTCCCAGTGCGCTGAACGAGGTCATCATTCCTAACGTCAACCTGCCTAAGGTGAGTGAAATTGGAGGGTTGGAACGACACAAGGAGTCGCAGAGCATTGCCTCAAGGGGGGGAAAGATTTGGCCTTGGAACAACCAGGACAAAGTGCTGACCAATTTCCACAGTCGCTTCACGAGAAGTACAACAAGTGGGGCAAGGAGGGTTTCTAGACGCTTCATACGTGTAAGCGAAAGTTGTGTAAATATCAAGAGTTTCGAAGGCCGAATAGAGCGATTTCCTTGCGTCCACCACCGAAGCTTCCCATACCTTTCGTCTTGGACAGCAACATCTCAATCGCATCTCCGCTGTCGTGTCAGACTGCCAACTGACATTATACAGTTGGAGCAAGTGAGACGCAGCAGATGCGCAGTCACAGCATGCCTTGCTCATGCCCATGCATCCTAGGCGAGCCAGCCGACCGAACCAGCAATCTCTTCATATGACTGTCCAGTATCACAGCTGTGCTTGTTCCGAACCGGATATAACCGATGTCTCGAACTGGCGCTTATTGCATCAAGCTCCGGACCTACGGGTGTCGCAGCGATGGTTGATACTTCTTTAGGTCGTTCGCAGTGTTCAACCAAACAACACAAACGGCTTTGAATGCCGGAAGACGGTACAGGTGCACGGCAGACTTAGTCGAAAGAAATTCATGTTGTTCGAGTCTGGCTACCTAGAGGTTCAACGCTGAAGTACGCCCGAATATGGAGCTCTGGTCCTGACCCATACAATTTGAATAGTCTGATCAGTGTTGTGTGAACGCGACGGGAGAACGCAACAGGCTTAACACATTTTACTGGACTACATTTATGATGGCTCTATCGATAGTATCGCAAATGGACAATCGTCAACCCCCGACGTGGCGCGCATGGACTAGGTACTCGTCAACGATCGTCGACCAGCAAACGATCATCCATTGGCTGCCGAGGCAGTTAGAGGTATTGTCAGATATGACAAGATCAAGCTGCGTGCCAGTGGCCGCCGAGGCGACATATAGTTGAGGAATGCGTGGGTAGCGTTGATGTTTGATTGGAAGATAGCTACAGGGGGCTTGTGCGCGTGGATGTGATTGCCCGTCGGGTTTGCCTTGCCAGCCATGCCCACTCTCTCACCACACAAACGCCAACGAAATCTTGCAAGCAAACCCACTCCCAACTGAAGAGATCATTTTATCGTCGTCAAGCCAAGTGCTGCCTGGTCCTCACTATTACTGACAAAACCTCTATTGTACCATTTCCGCCAGGCGTAGTAATCACTCTACCACTTTCGCCCCGCCAACGGCGACGCGTTAGTCGCGTCTTCGCGTTGCGAAACACATCGGCACGACACGACCTTCCCTCCAACCCTTAGTTTGCAACACTCAGCAATACCAACTCCATGGCGCATGAAGATACCGCTACAATGAGTCGTGCTCCCTCGGTCGACTCATCCGCACCTTCGACAATCCAAGTGGCACACACCTTGGACGACGACACCTTCTCCGAGGGTGTCCTGGCCTCGACACCGCCTACCAGCCTCGCCGAGACCAACAGTAGCTCCGGCTCCGTGAAAGGCAGCGTGGCTCCATTCCAGGCTCCCGCTACCATGCCCACTGTTGAAGAAGAGCAAACGGGTGGTCGCCGTACGCGACGTGCGAGAGCGAGCGTCAACTACAATCTTGTGGACCTCATGAACACCCAGGTCGTCGAGAGCGCAAATGCCAGCCGCAACGTATCTGGCCTCACAGGGCGTACACTCGTCAGCGCGTCTGACGAACCCGACGAGCCCATCGCAGGCTTTGGGCACAAAGTCGAACAAGCCATGGATATGGACTGGGAGATTCCGGAAGATCTGCCGCCACGGCCATCCTCGAGCGCTGTGCATAGTAAGCCGAGCGTCAAAGACCGGGTTAAGAAAGCGGCGGGCAGAGTCGGGTCAGTGTTGGGCAAACGTTCACACGACATGATGGAGGCCGGGAAGCGCAAGGTTGAGGAATTCAAGACAAGGAATGACAAGAACAACAAGTACTTGAAGGAGCTGGATACGGGCGTCAAAGGTGTGCTCGATGAGATGGACTTCGACTCGGATGAGGAGGACGACAGATCACAACAGGCCAGGCCAGCGAAGAGAGCAAAGAAGGAAAAGGCTTCAGCGTCGCTCAAGCCCATGGCACCGCCCCTACTCAAGGCAACAGGCGCTTCTGGACATGTCACTGCACGAAAGGGCAAACGGTGGTTGAAAGAGGGCCTTTACGTTGGACAAACCATGGACAACGATCGCTCACAATTTGGCTCCAAGAAGAAGCTTCAGAAAAGCCGGCCCAGCTCTTCAGGATCACAGGACACTCAAAACCAATCGGCAAGAAATAGGACAATGCTGCCTTTACCCATGTTCGGCTATCTCGAAGACGACAAGGAGGTGGATTTCAAGATCCCGTTCGACGTCTTCGCACCCTCGTTCAAGAAAGGTGATCCGAAGCCCAAGGACTGGGTTGCAAGCAAAAATACCAAGAACCGCATTATCGGTGATGCGAAAGAAATCTGGAATCACAAAAGCAACCTAGGCCAATCACTCTGCATTTGCCAGCCTCCCGCGGACGGAGAATTGGGTTGCGACGAGGATTGTCTCAATCGTCTTATGCACTACGAATGTAATGCAAACAACTGCATGTTGAACGACTCCGGCTGTAGCAACCGTCCGTTCGCCCAACTTAACAGCAGACTAAAGAAAGGTGGACCGTACGACGTCGGAGTCGAGGTCATTGGAACGAACAACCGTGGCTTCGGTGTGCGTGCTTGCCGTACGTTTTCTCCGGGCGAGATTATCATGGAGTACACTGGAGAGATCATCACTGAGTACGAGAGCGAGCGCCGTATGGTGGAGGAGTACAGCAAAAGCGCCAACTACTATCTCATGCAGTTTGACAGGGGACTCGTCATTGATGGCACAAAGGGAAGCATGGGCCGTTTCGTCAACCACTCATGTGCACCAAACTGCGAAGTTCGCATGATGAAAGGCGCCGACGGCCACGCGCACATGGGCATCTTCGCCGGAGATCTTGGAGTCATGACCGGCGAAGAGTTGACTTACGACTACAACTTCGACAACTTTGGTTCGTCGCAGCAGAAGTGCCACTGTGGTGCGCCTTCTTGCAGAGGCTTCCTCTCGAAGCGTCTCAATGCGGCTGAACAGAAGCTACGAGACAAGGAGGAGTTGGAGCGTCAACGCAAGGCCGCCTTGGAGGCTGCTAAAAATGCTGAGGCTGCTGTAAAGGCGAAGAAAGAGAAGGATAGCAAAGGACCAGGCTGGACCGGCTGGATCGACTTGAACAGCAAGGAAGTGAGAGAAGCATTGAAGAGGGAAAAGCTGGCGAAAGAGGAAGAGGCGAAGAACTCGGAACGTGCGAGACGCATGGCAGCCAGACGTGGTGAGGTGGTCCCGCCTCTTCCAAAGGCAGCAGAGCCCACACCCAAGGCGACCAGGGAGTCGAAGAAGCCCGTCCGTGAGGCCAACCGCCGCCAAACGACCGGATCAACGATGTCGCAAAAGAGCACTATCCGCCAAGTCCGTTCATCAGAGTCGCTCTCTGTCGACGCGGGTGCAGAAGTCACCAAAGAAGAATCTACCGCTCCCAAAACCAAACGATTCTCCGGAAGCGTCTCGAAGAACAGCCGCCGCCCAACCTCATCTGGCAGCGCCACCACCACCCTGCTCCAGCGCACTCTCTCCGCCGACTCCGACGTCGATGAGAATCAAGCGGTTGTGGGCAACTTCTCACACACGAACGGCAACGCCTCAACAGTAGACGTCGCGACAGGCGCCGACGAAGAGCCCGAGACCGCGACCATCGCTGCCTCTTCGTCAAGGACTGACAAGAGCAAGAAGCGCAAGCTGGGAAATATGCTCAAAGACGCCGCCAGTGCCGTTGGTATTGGTCGCGGCAGCAAACGTCAGCCTGCAACCGAAACCGTGGTTGCTGAGAGCTCGAGCAGTGCAAGCAGGACTCCTGGTAAGCTTAAGCAGAGCACCTTGAGCTTCTCCAAGCTGCTGTGAGGGCTTGAACTTCATCGGATTGACTGTTGAGGGCGACTTCAACACTGCATTCATCTTTCAACATCGCCATCGCAACTTCAACGCAACACAAGATCGAACCCGAAGACCGGCCGTCAGCAGCAGCAGCGACATGCTTCACATATATTTCTTCCTCTTCTTATCCCTCACCTTCCAAGTCTGTCGGCGCATACAGGAGCTCTGTGGGATTTCGAAATACACGTCCGGGGCCGGGGATTTTGGATGGGGTCTCTCTTTCTCTCTTTTTGCGCTGCGGATTGGTTCTGGCTAGGATTGTCAATTTCACATTGGGTTCGCGATGAGAAACAGGTGGGACCTTGGCTGGATCGAACAATGAGCGTACTGCAAGCGTATCATGTCATAGCAATATTCGTAGCTTTAGGTAGACATTCGTCGTACATGGACGTAATTCCATCGTCTCATCTATCATTATTCGTTTTGGCCTTCCACGAACGCATAGTGCGATCTTGAAGTTGAGAAAGTTCATCAGATTTCGCTGCAAGGCCAGGTCCCGGACGCACACGAAAATCTGTAGCTATACGAAAACCGATGGACTGCGTTTAGCTGATGTTCTACTTATGGGGTTGTGTTGCTTCTGTTCCAAGAGGAAACGGTGCAAGGGTGTGTGGTCAACGGGGTTTACTCCGAGCGGCGGTGTATTACACACTGTAGCATCACAAATCGCAACACACCGACCGGACGGACCGGGTAATGGTTTAGTATGAACTATTGTTTACTCCCATTGATGTTCATCAAAGCGTACGAATAATGGTGATGGCTATATGGTGATGACCGCAGAATCAAATATCATCGATTCCATCGAATCTAGGCCCGGCCCTTTCGGCACCTATTTGTCAATTACGCCATTTGAAGAACGCCCCCAGCTAGATCATGCCGGGTATTCTTGCTGCAAAGCAAACAATATCCGGTTCATCGTAAGGCTGCGCTGCTGGGGAGAGAGGTTGGGCATCTGTGATGAGTAGCAATGTGGCTTGGCTTGGGGAGCGTAATATTACACATAGCGCCAAAGCGAGAAAACGCCTCGTCCGAAAGGTTAAGATGGAAGGAAGGAACGGAGGGAGGGAGGAAGGAAGGAGCGATAGTGTGATGGGTAGTGGGAACGGTTTTCGGTATTATTGGGAGGTGAGCTTAGCCATAGATAGTTCGCGGTTGTTTTTTTAGTATACATGTCGATATGCCGATGTGTGTCGACATGCCGACTATGCGGATTTTGAGAGAGGGTAAGACGGTAAAGCGAGAGTGTGACAGTGTCTCAGAAACAACCTTGCAACCATGACAACGAACTGTGAACGAGCATCGAGAAGCTTCTTCGTTCGTTCTTGCACTCTGGCAGAAATAGATACAGATGATATTTCTCGGTACTAGAGATGCCGAGCGTTGATATGTTCCTATTTCCATACCTGCCACGCTTGTCAACGTTTCTTCGTCTTTTCTTGGAGTGAGACCTGTTGTTTTTCTTTGAGATAACAACAGCTCGTAACTCGTAAAGTCGTTTAATGTTTCACAGCGAGTGCCGCGAGCCGCTGGTTCCCCGCCCGCAATGTGCAAGAGACAGGTCGCCGGGAAAGACGTTTTGGTTGTGGGGAGACGGGAGTTGGGTTGCCGGCATGTGATGATACGGCACATGTATGATATGATGATCGTGGAGGACTGTAAACTTCAGGCTTCAACGACGAGATCAGAGGCGATACTGGAAGGTGGAAGGTGGAAGGATGAGTAATCCACCGCGGACATGCAAGACGAATAGCAGGTGGTCGTTCGCTGTCAAAGAGAGGCTGGAGATGAAGTCCGTTGAGCAGTTGAGGCGGGTCTATAGGCGCATGTATATTATATGCGACTGGACAGAAGGTGCGGAAGATCGGCGAGCCGCGAGCCGGGTTTGACCTGCGTAAGCGAACAATTGAGGACGCCTTCTCGGAGGGCTTTCCTAATACGGATGGTGAACGATGCGCCGATGGATCATACCGGCGGTGCCGTACTTTCAGACACTTTACAGTTAGTACCTAGACTCGATCAAAGAGAGGAGCTGGGCATGTCACTCTATGTCTGCCCGAGGGCTCGCAGATGGGAAACATCTGAATCACATCACAAGTTGTAGGCACAGCCTTTCGTTAGGTCTCTTCGTATCTTCGTATCCGGTTCCCTTCGATGCCTTCCTTTCTATTCACGGCGACTTCTACCAACGGGCGAGCTGGCGGGCTGTATTGCGGCCTGTTCGCTGCCCCTCCTCCATGTCCCCAAGCGAAAGGGTGCTGGCAACTGTTGTTGGATATGCCCGATTGGGGTCGTAAGGTAACACTCGGCATACCACTCCTGCCCTGCTATACACTACGCGCTGTGAGCTATAGTTACACTACGCGGAAGCGCTTAGCAGTGCTAGTCGTCCAGCGAGGCCTGCAGCTGTATACTTATCTACTGCCCAGCGCCTCTCCCGCTGTCTGCGCCGCTGGCATACATACAGCAATTAGTAAGAGGCTCTCTTGCATGTCACTTGTGCATACATGCATGCACCCATGTCTATGCCCATCCGCATCCCGTCCCCATTCGAGACTGCCCATTACCCGACCTGCGGCCTGATCCCAGCGCACCGTCACCCCTGCCCGCCTGTCTGCATAGTTCAGACGTGTCGATGATTCTTGCGCTCCACTCGCATCACCATCGCGCGTAGCTCGTTTCGCAAACGATTGTCGCGCGTCCCTCGCGTGCATCAGCTTCTGCTGCCGGCGCCAGCTACGAAACCCTACAGACTCGCAGCCCACAGATGCTGCACCGAGTCCTGCTGCCCTCCATCACCAACACCTGCGAACAAGCCACAACCACCACCACCACCGCCGATGACGTAAGCCCGAGGAAGAGAAGGAAGACGGCGACGACGAGCATGCTGTCGAGCAGCGCGACCGACGAGCGGCCGCCGCCTCTACCTCTGGACGACTTCGAGGCGTCATATGCGAAAAATGTCCTAGGCTTGGATTACGGCGAGACTGAAGAGGCGCTGGACGAGAAGCTGAGCATACTGGCTGGCGAGTTGGGTTTGCACGCCGAGGCGTTGCGACTGTCGACCGAAAGCGCACATGCACCATCTACCAAAACATTCGCCTCGTCCAGTGTCGTCAGGCGTTCGGAGTCGATTGGCTCGAGAGCCTCGCGTTCAACTGGCTTGACCACCTTCTCCGACTTCTCCAAAGACCCATCGTGCCTCCGTGGCAAGGGCCGAGCATCGCTGTCATTTCGCGACTATGACTCTTTTCTATCGCGAGGCTCACTGAGTGAACGTCGGGACTCGCTATCCTTCACACCACCACAGACACCGTCGCAATCGTCCTTATCTCTGAGCCTGTCATCTCCTCCCGATGCTTCTCCCAGGAAACACTTTCGCAAGCTGCGAGGATTGAACGTACTGAAGCTTAACCGGGCCGGTTCCGACACCTCACTTCCACTCGAAGCATGTCCACATTGTCCTCAGAACTTGTTCAGCCAACGGCGAGCGATACACAGGCTGCCGTGCGGTCACCGATTATGCACCGAAGCTCTGAGGGATACCATCATTGCCAGCAACCAGGGTCACATAGGCTCGGTGCCCAGCTGCTGCGGCATCCCAGTCCCGGGCAGGCTGGTTGAACAGGTCATGACACACGAAGAGCAAAGCGGCCTTCTCGACAGGCTGGAGCGATGGGACGAAGCAGCCTGCACACACATCTTTGCTCCAAGCGAAATAACGAATTCTCAACATCCAACTACGACCAACGTTTCTTCTCTTCTCTCAAAACCACATGACATTGAAAGCATTCTCCCTCTTCCTGGATTCTATGCCCATCGCGAAGCGCAGCAAGCCCAACGCGACCGCTTTCTCAAGTGGTCCGCCCAATTCCACTCAACACTCGACGCCCATCGGGCAACCTCCCGAGGCATGCTCCAAACCCGGCACACCCTAGCGCTCGACGACCTTCGCGACGCGCACGCCGTCTCCCTCTCAGAAGCAGAAGATAAGCAAGTCCAAGCCGAAGCAGATCTCCTCGCCACACAAGAACGCGAGAACCGCGACATGGCGACAGCACTGAAACACATGGAAGCCTACTGCGCGGGAACCCTAGGCGGCGGCGAACCGCACGGACGAACAGTAACAGACCAAGACCGAGGCGAGCTGGAAAAAACGCGCCGCGCGCGAGATGCTATGGCGGGCAGACACGAAGGCGCGATCCGCGTCTTGCGAGGCGAGCAAGGCAGACGAATGAAGAGCCGGGTTGCGCGCCAGGAGCGCGAGATTTGCAGTTTGGAACGCGCGCAAAGAGCAGAGGCGGCCGAACTCGAAAGGGCCTTTGACATGACAGAGAGCCTCGAATATCTCAAGAGAGAGACTCTGGTGCGCAGATGGGAGGTTCAAGATGCCATTTTCCTGCGCAAACTCGAAGCAAACACCGGTATTGTGCTGGGTGGACGCCTCCCCGAAGTCGACTGGACGACTGATCAGCTCAAGGGCTGGCCTCGTGGTGATGCAGATGCAGGTGTGATTCCTAGCTCGCGAGCTCGGGTCGACAGTCGTTTGACGTGAAGAGCAGCAGCAGTGATGGATCACGATTCACACTCTCCATCGCAAAACCTCCAACATAGAAGGCAACGCGAAAGCGCCGCTACCCAAGCCCGAACAACATCACAGAGCCGTTTTGACGGCCAACACCACCCGCTACTCTCTTCAATAAGGAGAGCCATCGATCCCCCATCCACCTCCGGAAAAAGAGGACCGGGAAAGGATGGAGAGCACGGGAAATGCGTTTCCCACTTTTACCTTTTATTTTGTTTCTCCTCCCTGCATTTTATTATTTTTCCTTTGCCTTGTTTACTGACGACCGAGCCGTATACCCAACCATCCCATCTTCTTCTTCTTCTTCTTTCTATATACACACTGGACATTTTTGGGGCGGCATAACTGCCTTATTGATGAATTCTATGAACGAACAAAACTGTCTTCACTTCTTGCATCCATCATTCTATTCAAGGTTTCGATCACCATCGAGAGGGAAGAGGGAAGAAAACGGAGAGCACATAACATAGACGAAAGGAGGCACACATTTTTTTTTTTCGAACGGAAAAAGCATAGCGTAGCCGAGATGTACTCGATTCGATTCATTTGACTTTGCTTCGCCTCACTTCGCCTTAATCATCTGATCTCACTTTGGATCGGTTGTATGTATCGACGATGAAGATGATGGATTGAGTGGAGTGTTTCCGAAGATATTGGCTACTAGGGTTTCATTCTCATCTTTTGTTCGTATATTTTCGGTTTATCGTAATGTTTTGCCTTCCCGATGTTCTCGGTGTGAAACAATTGAATTTCCACAAAATGATGACCGGGAAGAATTGGCTACACGAGCAGGGTTTGAATCGCTGAACTCCAGATCACGCAGTACGTCGGTTTGACGTGCTCATGAGCGTGATCTTCTTGCCCTTCTTACCTTTCTTGCCTTTACCGCCAGCAGCGGCCGCCGCGTCGTTGCCACCACCACCACCACCGCTGACAGCAACATCTCCGCCGTCGTGCATGCTCATCTGCGCCGCTTGCGCGACCAGCTCATCTTCCTCGCGCATCATGTCCTTCTCCCAGCCTTGCAGCCAGCCATCGCCGACAGCGAAATCAGAGTCCGGCGGGAGGTTGGCGTAGTCCGCATCCGCAGCGACCGCCGCAGTGCCCCAGACGGTGCGTTGCGCATTCGGGGACGTGCCGGGAGAGGCCAGGTGGGCGAACGCAGAGGTTGTTCGGTGTGCCCAGGGTGGCGAAGAACCGGGTTCGTTGCCCGATGAATCAGTCGCGGAACCCGGGAGGGTGGGGAGGTTGTCGGCGGAGAAGAGGTCATTTGGAATCGAAGGGCGCTTGTTGCGGCGGATGTGAGCGATTTCTCTCTCGGAAGCCTTCTCGATGCGCACTCGGTCTTTCTCTTCGCGGGCGTCCTTCTCCGAGTGTCGTTTTCTTCGTTTTTCGATCTGCACTGCGAAGTCTTTGAGAATGTGCGGGCTGACTGTGTCCGTCCAGTCACATTCCAGGAATGCGACTTCACATCCATAGGGTAGGTGACCGAGGTATTTGACCCTTCTGCGCAGTTCGTCGTCGACTACGTGACCGCTGCTGACGTGCTCCACACGCGGCAAGATTGATGATGGGAAGTGCTTGTAGGATCCAAATTCAGCTTGCAAGATGCGAATGTCAAGCGGTGACAAGTAGTAATGTTGAAGGCCGTGGTAGAAAAGATACTCGTTTGGTTGTGGCTTCTCGACATTTCGATTCTTCATTTCTGCGATGGTACGCGGGACGTAGTTTTCGTTGTTTTGGGTTTCTTGGGGTGCAGAGCCTTTGACGTTGTTGGCTTCAGTCCCATTTGTCGATGGAGTGTGCTGAGCATGCTTTGTGAGATACATTTCGGGCACGCCTTCGTCGCTCTCATTGAACACGATGGGAGCTCTTTCCGGCTTCGGCGACGGCTTCTTGGGCTGCTCAGGAGGATTCCCAATTCCTCGGATCTTTTCTCTGGACTCGTGAATCATTCGCTTGGCTCGATTGGTCCATTCGGCATCCTCGCCAAACATGAGCTCGTCTTCCTTCTCCAGCATTTCGACAGCCGCCAGGGCATCATCAAACTGCTGGTTCATGTAATCTTCGCTGCCTTTCATCAAGTGCGCATAATCCATGACTTCTGTTGCAAGATGCCACGGGATGTGTTCACCCTTGGGTACCACCTCCCCGCTCTCTCGAGGCATGGCAAGTGTGCTCCCGGCTTTCCGTGTCACCAATCGCAGAACAACATCGCCACCTTCACGGGGCGCGTCGCCTTCTTGACCTTCATAGAAACGTGCAGGACGCGTCTCGGACACGTAGATGCGATCCCAGCAGATAGGGCATTTCTGCCATCGAGCTCGTTTCTCAGGCGGAGCGCCGGCGTCTTCGGAGTGCATGTAGCGGATGAGACATGGTGCGCAGAAAATGTGTCCACACTTGGCCATTCGCGGTGCGGTGGGTTCACTCAAGCAGATCGGACATGAAGCTGCCTGGGATTTGGATGAGACGATCACCTGTAGAACGTTATTCCAATCAAGGTGGACGTCCGCATCCTCAGACTGTGCGCGATAGTCGCCACGCGGATCGACAATGAAGCGGTAGTTCGCGTGGATGTACCTTGTGCCATGTCAGTACTTCTGCTTGCCTGCTTTCCAAGTCTTCCAGTACTCACCTCGCCTTATCCGTTGCATGATACCCGCTTCCCAATCCCCAGGTGGTATTCCTCCTCTCGCCTCGCCTCCCGCCGTGCCTAAACTGATGCGTGTGCGACTGCGGCCTAGGCGGAAGGGCAAAGTTCATCAAGTGCGTAATGCTCTGCTGCCCGCGGCGACCATTTGGATTCTGCATACTGGCCATTTCAGCCTCTGCATCCTCATCCACGAGTCGGTACGACGCCTTGCTCTTCGATTTATGCTTCGGTTTGGCGGCCTGGGTATTACGTGGAGCGGCGTTACGGGTCGAAGAGTTGGCGCGGACGCCACCGTTGGTGTTGGAGAAGAAGGCCTGGGTCGTGGAAAGTGATGGAGCAGCAGAAGAGGCGCCTGGGATCTGCTTTGGGTTGGAAGCAGTCTTGGAGAGCGCAGGCGGCTGGGACGACATTGCCGTGAAGGGTTGGCTATGGGGCGTTTGGTGTTGTTGTCGGCGTGGAGCTGCAACGGGTGTTGTGCAGGTGCCGAGATTGACGATGCCTAGCTAGGGCGTGTAGTGAAGAGGGTCGAATGAGTTGATGTTGTTGGTGGTGTATTCAGTGAGGATAGAGCTCCACAAGGGAGTCTGATGGGAGAAGGAAGAGGAACAGGATGTCGGGACTGCAGTCTAGAGATGGACACCAGGATCGATGACACACGCGGGGGGTCCGGCTGCCAAAACTGACGACAAAGACTAAACACGTGCAGCAACCTCTCGTGTTTGCCACTTACATCAAGCAGCTTGTCATCCATGTGTCTCTCGTTCACCTCACATTGACCCGTTTCGTACTGGCCGCTGATACTGAGCGTTTCGTACTCTCGGCGGCTCACACCAACCGCCGTGAAGGTAGGTGGCGACAACTCCTCAAGCTCACATGCATCGTCTTCGCAGGTAACGTCATAGCAGCAACAGATCCATCTTTTTCCATTCCATCTATTCTCACGCCCGACTGCGTTCATTCTAATCTCTCATGCTCTACTCTGCTATCAAAAACGCCATTCGAATTCGACCATTCTCCACCATGTCTTCCCAAACCGACAGCGCGGTCGCCGCCGTCCTCAACATCGACCCAAGCAATGCCGTTCTCGCTGGCTCGGCTGGCAGTGGAGACTCGTCTGCAACGGCATCGAAGATCAAAGCGACCATGCCCGATGGATCCGAAAAGCAGTTCTTTATCAAGATAGGACCAAACGACGCAATGTTTGCCGGCGAGCATGCTTCTCTCAGAGCTCTGCACAATGCCGTACCAACCATCTGTCCACAATCATACGGCCATGGTCAATTGGCGGATGCACCTGGACAGTCGTTCCTTGTGACCGACTTCCTGGAGATCACATCGGGACGCCGCGGTAAAGCGGCTGGAGACTCTTTGGCTAAGAAACTGGCGACCCTTCACAACACCACTGCGCCAGTACCATCCGGCTATGACAAGCCAGTGTTTGGATTTCCCGTGCCGACGTGCTGTGGTGACACGCAGCAGCCCAACGACTTCAACTCGAGCTGGGCAGACTTCTACGCCGAAAACAGGCTGCGATTCATTGAGAAGCAGTCAAGAAAATCGAACGGCAAGGACCAAGAACTTACGACGCTGGTCGAGCGATTGTGCGATGAAGTCGTCCCTAGATTGATTGGCGACGACCATCTCAACGGCGGCAAAGGTGTCAAACCAGTAGTCGTCCACGGCGATCTCTGGAGCGGCAATGCTTCTGTGGGCAAGCTTCCCGGAATGGAAGCGGCCGAGGACGTGACATACGACAGCAGCGCCTGTTACGCGCATTCGGAGTATGAGCTAGGCGACATGAAGATGTGAGTTATGTTGACGATATCGGCTCATCGAACTATACTGATTGCTTTGCAGGTTTGGCGGTTTTGGTGCAGATTTCATGAAAGAGTACCACAGTATCTGTCCAAAGACAGAGCCGGTCGAAGAGTACGACGACCGAGTGATGTTGTACGAGCTGTATCATCACCTAAATCATTTTGCCATGTTTGGTGGCGGATACCGCGGCGGAGCGGTCAGCATGATCAAGACACTGCTCAAGAAGTATGGAGAGCAAGACAAGGCAGACTTGTGAAGCCGCTGATGCTGGGCAAGATCTGATGCTGCCTGGTTCTGGTTGATACACGCATATACATATCGATGATAATGTTGATGAAGAGAAAATGAAGGAAAACCAAAAGGCTTCACCAGCAAGCAGAGCCAGTCTCATAGAAAGGATTCTCAACCATTCAGTGTTTCCCGGATCCTTGAGCACTTCAGGTGTATGTCTCGACTGGCCTGTGGTCAGTACTGTGAGTATCTATTTTCATGCAGGGTCAAATGGCGTGCTCGCGATGGCAACATTTGATTAATCTCAAAAGCCGCCCCACGCCCCATTCTGGTCTATGAGTCGTGTACTCCATTGTATCTACATGCCATTATCGTGTTCTTCCTCCTGCTGCAATAATGATATCTGTCTTGGTTGTTTTCCATTCTTTCTTTCGGCTTCTTGGCGCAATTGACGACTTCGGCTGACGCCACCGACCGACTTCGGACGATTTCCTCCATAACTCAATCGTTTCGCCTCTAGGAAAATCACTCACACTCGCCTTCGACCGCATCTTTTCGTGACCACTGAACGCTCGTGCATTGCGTGCTTGCGCAAACCAGTCTGCAGAGCCACATAACTGGGGCCCGGACTTGTCTACGACCACCGGCATAGCTGTCGCCGCGCTATCACCAACCACGCTTACCTCCGGCGCAGCTCCCTTGAACCGGCGCGAACCTCGTCTGCTGCTCTATCAGGCCATCACAGTCCTGATCACCGACCGAGACAGGATCGCCGTATCTCTGCATACTCTAATTCGCGAAACGGCCCTGAGGACCCTGCACGTGCAGCCTCAAGAGCCCCGATTCGGCCTCATCCCACACCCTCGCCACATCTCCCAAACACTCCTATCTCTGGCCCTCCATGTTCACCCGACCATCCCATGTTGCCCAAGCTGCTGCCAAACGCACTAGCGATGCGACTACGAGGCTTGCCTCGCGGCAGCAACGAATGCTGCTGTCAACTCCTCGCTTCCACTGCGGGGTGGTGAGGAGCAGCAGCAGCAGCTATGTGCAAGCTGCCTCACTGGGTTCGGTAGCACGACGAGCTCTCCCTGCCTTGTCGACCGCTTCCGTTTCGTCGTCTTCCTTCGCGGTCCCAACGCATCTTCGTTCGACCGGCCGCGTTGGAACTGTTCGCGCCGCAACCACAATGTCTGATTCGACCGAGTTTTACGAGGCGGTAGTCGTTGGAGGCGGTCCTGCTGGTATCACTGTTGTTGGCAACCTCCTGGAGCAAAAGGTCGAACCTATCCTTTGGGTAGACAACGAGTTCAATGGAGGAAGAATCAACAGGTCCTACCGGGAGGTGCCTTCCAACACCAAGGTCGCACTCTTCATCGATTACGCTACGGCATTGTCACCGTTCAGGAAGATCGTGAGCAACACTCCCTCGCGATCACGATGGGAAGAGCCAAGCGAGAGTGACGGAGTCGCAGTGTCCGGCAAGCCCGACAAACTCCAAGCCCTCCGCAGCCTGGATCCCGTCAAAGGCTGCCAGCTCAGCCACGCAGCCGACATGCTGTTGATGCTGACCGAAGGCCTCCGTAAAACAGCCGGCGTCTTCGCAAAGAAAGTGCAAGTCACAGAAGCAACCCTGGACGAAGCGACCCAGAAATGGACCGTAAACCTCACCAGCACAACTCCCTCGGCAACCGACAGCATGCCCATCGTCACCAACCGCCTCATAATGTGCACCGGCTCCTCCCCCAACAACTCGCCCCTACCAGTCGACATCCCAAGCCTCCACAACCTAGACCTAGACTGCGCGCTCTCCCCCTCCCTCCTCTCCACAGCCCTCTCCCCCATGGGCCCAACCACAATAGCAGTAGTCGGCGCCTCGCACTCCGCAATCCTCGTCCTAATGAACCTCTACGAACTCGCCCACACCAGCAAACCCGACCTGCGCATAAAGTGGTTCACGCGCCACCCTCTCCGCTACGCCGAACAGCGCGACGGCTGGATCCTGCGCGACAACACCGGCCTCAAAGGCGCGGCGGCCGAGTGGGCCCGCAACAACCTCGAGCCGGACACGCTGCCCAGCAGTGATGTGGCAAAGTACCTCACCAAAGTCGCCTACGAGGCAGGGACCGAGAAGGAAACCTACGAGCGCCATTTGCAGGGCGTGGACTTTTACGTGCAGGCCATTGGCTACAGCCGCGATCCGATTCCCGCTCTGAAGACGAGCGAAGGTCGGGCGATCGAGCCGGTCTTTGATCATGAGAATGGGCACTTTGCGTACTCTGGCGGCAGCAACGAAGGCAAGCTGCAGAAGCTACCCGGTCTTTTCGGCGCTGGCATTGCGTGGCCGGCTAGAGTTGTGGATCCCGAGGGGAATGTCGAGTATGCGGTTGGGTTCTTCAAGTTCATGAAGCACATCAAGAAGGTGGTTGGCTCCTGGATTTGAAGAGGGCTCGGGTAGTTTTTCCAGCCTTTTGAGACCGGATTTGATTCCGCCGTTACATAGAATTTTCCATAGCATCGCGCACACATTTGCATCTGAACATACAAATCACTAGGGGTTCGTATTCGTTTTATGCCACGTCGAGTTGAGAGAATCCTGAAGGGGACGGAGTCGCTGCAGCTTTGGCGTGGCAGGCAGCTCTTCTTAACATGAGCACAGCACAAACATCTCGTCAAAATCAGATGAACCCTTCCGCGGTGGATTGAAAACTCGTTTTTGTTTTCTTCATTATGATCATCATTGAGGTCGAAGGCCAACCAAACCATCATCACATCACCTCTTCCTCCCACCGCATGAAAACAACCACCCCAACCCCCACCCCCTCGCCCTCTGCCCGCCCCTCCCCATCGCCCGCCGACTCCTCCTCAGAGGCCTCGCAAAATCCTCATCATCGTCCTCAAAGAAACAGTCAGGATAAACCTCCCCAGTCCCTGTCCTCAACCCCCCATCCCCAGCCAACAAACTCCCAAAACTAGCCCTGCAACCCGCACCAGTAGCAAGAGCATGCGCAGCAGTCGTCGGGCTCGCCAGCGCCGTGTCCTCGGACCACCGACTGAGCAGAGGCTTCTGCTGGCCGGCTAGAGTAGAACCGGGGGAGGTAGAGACTGATGACCGAGAGGTGGTGTTTGCTGTGGCGGTTGTGGCCGAGGAGCTCGAGGAGAGGATTCGGAGGGGGATGTGGTGGGGGTTGCTGATTGTGCGGGTTCGGCCGTTGCCGCCGGTTGTGTTGTTGCTGTTTCTGGCGCTGTTGCTGGCGCTGCTGCTGCTTACGCTTGCGCTGGGGAGGCGGGTTGTGATCATGTTGTTCATGTTGATGCTGAAGGATCGACTTGACTTGCGGGGGTGGTAGGAGGGCGATGGGATTGTGGTTGTTGGGCTTGGGAAGGTCATTTGTGTTGATGTTGTTGAGGATGCGGTGGAGACTGTGTCGGTGCGGTGGCGGGTGTTTTGGGTCAATCTGGCGCCGGAGAGAAGTCGAGGCCGCCAGCTGGACTCTTGTTGACGATGTGATGTTGTTTCGTCTACTCTTTGGAGGTCGTTGCTGATGACTGGGGACTCATTGATCACTTGGGCGAGTCGATTTGACGACGGCGTGACTTCTTGCACCGATGGGAAGAGACTGTATTGCTTCTTCTTCCTATTGGTCTTTGGCGGAGACTCCAACTTCTCCTCCTCGAATGGTCGAGGTGACAGTGGAATCAATTCCATTTCATCATCGTCCGCTCCGGATTTCGCATCATCAGACGTTCTCGTCGCGACTCTGCGCTCTCCGAGCCCAAAGTCGAAACGATCGATCGCTGTATCGCCCACGACAGGTGTCGCGCCACCAACTGGGAGGCTTGGACTCTGCGCCGGCGATGGGTCATGGATGTAGTAGTCCAGGATCCCAAACGACATCTCAGACTGCCTACTCGCAACGCTCGGCGGCGGTGCCCGTCTCGGTTTAGGAGGCACAGGCGGCGGTTGTCGTGGCGGATAAGGAGGATATGCCTTTCGCCTCGTAGCCCAGTCCCTAGGCGCGCCGGCGAGATCGACTACCTCCGGGTCGCGAAGCGTTTCGACACTACTGTTGTCGACATCTTGATCCTGGCTGTTCGACACCAACCGCACGGTGCTATTCGCCCGCGCCAGTCTCAGATCCAAAGGTGTAGGTCGCCTTGTAACAACGCCGCCAGGTCCAGCACCCAACGGCCTCGCGATCCTGACCTGCTCATCGCGCGGTATCTTAGGCAGCGGCGACGATCTCGTCGTGATCTTTGTGGTAGTCTTGAGAGGCGTCCAATCGGCGTCACCGCGCCTGAAGCGTTGCGCAGTAGTAGTAGCCATCCTTCTCGATCTTTCCTATATAAAGTAAGTGTACGAGTGGATCCCGGTCGAGAAACGGTTTTCGTGTAGCAATAACAAACGGGGGTCTGAGACGCGACCCGCGCCATCTCGGTATATACATTGCTGGGCTAGCCCTCTCCCCTCTCGTGGTGGGTGAAGACGTGAGGGGTGGAATGTAGGTAGGGGTTTTTGCGTGTGTTTTGTCAAAATATCGACTTTTGCGACTGGAATGCAAGGGGCGTGGAGAGAGGAAACAACTTAGCTGTAGAGCTCTTCGTAGGTATTTCCATCATTTTGGCCTGTGTTTTGCTTGGAATATCACACTCGAACTCTGCAATCCACTGTTGCCAGATATCTTATAAGCCTGTCGACGATGGGGTAAAGCTTGTTCAAGATGAGAGATATTCACCATTGTTCCTCACCCGAAAACACATCTCCAGCGCAAGGAGACGTGTAAGCAGCGGGTACCTACGGTAAGTCCATAGTCTGGATCTCGTGACGCGCAAGCTGCTTGAGGGCGGTACTACTCCATGGGTGGCACCTACACCTTCACCTGCTTTGCAAGAGAGGGAGAGCTTTGAGATGGGTTCGATTTCTTTAAGGTGCGAAGCTGGGGTGCAGCAAGGAGTTCCTCGTATGAAGGCAGGAGGTTGGGAGGAACACATGTGCTGTAGGTATCTGTGAGCGTGGAGAGATGGGGTTGATGTCGTGAGTATACGTTGCAAACAGTCGAGTTGCAAGCGTTCTGAGATGTATCCTTGATGATAGATAGTTAATGGACGACTGTTAATTGATGGGTTGAGTGTAGGCGATGCGAAGAAAAGCTTGGCCGGGACATCAGACCATCGGATCTCGTTAGGGTTAGGTATGATGGTATCTTCGCGTGCAGCAACAGTACTGGAAGATGACTACAATCCGAATCATGACAGCGACAGCCGCCACGCCGGAGAAATGGAACTGAGGACATCGGCAAACAACCCTTGTCATCAACAGCTCGCCCCGGACTGAGAGGTCGTATTGCCGCAACAAAGACATCCACCGTAAGATTGCCCGACTTCACCATCTATATTCGACCATGAAATCAGCCTGCTGACAAGTCACACAGAGCCTTTCATTCGGTGTGACTTAAGACAATGGCATCTCAACCTCAACCCAACGGCAAGACCTCAAGTCCAGAAGTCGACTACTTCGCCGCAAACCCCGAACCAGCCTCCCTCGACCAAACCGCCAGCCTGGCCCGCGACTTCATCAACCACCATGCGTCCAAAAACCGCCGCGTAGCCCTCGTAACCTCCGGCGGCACCACCGTCCCCCTCGAGAACCAAACAGTGCGCTTCATCGACAACTTCAGCGCCGGAACCCGCGGCGCCACCTCCGCCGAGTACTTTCTCGAAAACGACTACGCCGTGATCTTCCTGCACCGCCAGTTCTCCCTGCTGCCCTACTCGCGCCACTACTCGCACAGCACAAACTGCTTCCTCGACTTCATGACCTCAAACGCTTCCGGGGAAGTTGTTGTGGATCCAACTTACCAATCTCAAATGTCCGCCGTCCTGCAGCGTTATGAGAGGGCTAAACGCGAGAACGCCCTGTTGTTGCTGCCTTTCACGACCGTGAATGAATACCTCTGGGACCTCCGCGCGCTCGCCACTCTAATGCAGCCCCTAGGCGCCAACGGCCTCTTCTACCTCGCAGCCGCAGTAAGCGATTTCTTCGTCCCCGCGCAGCGAATGGTCGAGCACAAAATCCAGTCCTCGGAAGACTTCACGCACGCCAACGGCAAGCTGGCCTCATCAACATCACCAGGTAATGGAAACGCTGCCAACGGCGAACCCACGACCCCGGCCGCCCACATGGCCGGCAAATCCCTAATAATCGACCTGGACCCCGTCCCCAAATTCCTCAAGCAGCTGGTCGACGCCTGGGCGCCGCGCAGCATGATCGTGAGCTTTAAACTGGAAACTGACGAGGCGCTGCTGGCGGAGAAGTCGCACTACGCTCTCAAAAAGTACGCGCATCACCTGGTGATTGGCAATTTGTTGAATACGCGCAAGTATGAGGTTTTGTTTGTTTCGGCTAGTGGGGGCGAGCAGTGGATTAGGGTGCCGGTGGGGCGGAGGGCGAAGAGTGTTACTTCGGCGTATTCTAAGGTTGAGGGTGGGGATGGGGATGGGAGTGTTGGGTCGAGGGAGGCGCCGGTGGAGATTGAGAGTCTGATTGTGCCCGAGGTGGCGAGGATGCATTCGGAGTTGATTGCTAGGGGTTGATGGGGTTGGATTTCAGCAAGAGATGGGTAAGCAAAAACTGATGGAATGGCGATTAGGTAATATATGAGCCAGTGCGATGTATACAAGTATGCTTCCATCCTCTTTCCGCTCACAGGATGATTCTCCACTGCGCAGTCTTGTGCCGGATCCTCTCGCCGTACAGAGCCAGCGGAATGGCCAGAGCCAATACTGCGACATAAACCCCAGCTTGGGTGCCGAATGCATTGACGTAGCCTGTCTCGACCCATCCATCGACGCCGTGTAGGAATCCGAAAGCCACGATGTTCTGTGCGTAAGGGTCTTGTCAGTGTTTGGTCCACTGGAAGGAGGTTTGAGTAACGAACCTTGAGCCCATTGACGAGCAAAAGTGCATCGGCGTTGACATGCAGATAGCAATCGCTGACATAAGTCATCGTTGCGACAGGGACGAATGTTAGGCCTACTGCGACCATACCGTAGCCGAAGAATCTGCGTTGGGTGTCAGCATTTTAGTTCACAAGTCGATTCGAAGTCATGATCGTCACTCACAATGATGTCCAGTGCAAGCCCATCCCTCCTCCATAGCCGAAAGCCAAGCATCCAGTAGGTACCAGTATCGCAGGAATGAAGAGCAGGTGCAGTCTCGACTCCGGCTGGAAGATTCCATGGTGTCGTTTGCTGTTGCGGTCCGAGTATCGATCCACGAGCCAGCCGCCGGCCCACGATCCAAAGACGTTTCCGAGCAAGCCGGGGATGTTGATCAGGCCGACGATGGCGGGACTGAAGTTATAGGGTGCTACCTCTAGCAGAAAGGGGGAAAGAATGTTGATTGCGACGACCCAGGCGAGAGAGACGCTGTTGGTATGATGTTAGCTGCAAGCTCATGATGATCAGGTTGGTTGGATTGAGACTTACGCATAGCCAAGGAATGCGAACGCTACTGCTGGGTAGGCTATCATCGGGAATGGGCGGAGGAAGAGTTTGAGTAGACTCGTCTCCTTGTCTACGCCGGTCCAGAGGCTGAGCTGTTGGACATAAGTCTTCGGCTTCATCTGGGCAGAACCGAAGTCTCGCTGATTAGCACTGATGGTCTTCTCCACCGAGTTCTCCTCATTGTCCGAGAATTCAGAGACACAAGTAGAGCTTGCGGTCGTAGATGGTGTTGATGGTATCGTAATGGGGACCGCACAGCGATCGTATCTCGTCTCCGGGCATAAGAAGACAACTGCAAGGAAGTTGATGGCGGTAAGAATGAAAGCAAGCCATTTGAACCAGCGCCATGAGACGCTCGACACAATGAATCCACAGATCAAAGGACCAATGGTGTTGCCTCCGCTGATAAACAGCATGTAGATTGACATTAGATTCGCACGTTCGTGTAGGAAGTACAGATCGTTCACGATCGATGCACCCAGAGCTTCGGTGGATGATGCGGCGAATGCGGCGATGATGTTGCTCCAAAGCAAGCTCTCGAACGATTTTGCGAGGGCGCCCCAGAGGTAGGCAGCGCTGAGGAGCAGAGACGCGAAGACGAATACTGGTCGTTTGCCCAGGTAGTTGGCCACGGGGACGTGGAAGAAGTTGAAGGCTCCGAGAACCAAGATTGGCCAGAGGAGCAGGTCGGCGGTTTCACTCTGCGTCTTGCCAAATTCGATGCTCAGTGTGTAGAATGCTGGAGCCAGGCCGCCTAGAGAGTCCATCGTCAGCAAATTTGATCCTTAGGTGATATAGAGCTGAACATACCAATGCCAAAATTCCCAAGAAAAGTGAAGGCACATACGCTGCCAAAACAGACGTGTTTCTTCCAGCGAGGCCATCTCAGCGGATCATTGGGGTCGTTTGGATTTGGTGTGGGATGCAGCACAACACTGCCATCGCCATTGTCGTGAAGTTGGACGGTGCCCTCTGAGCTGTCGAGCTCTTTCAACGTATGGAAACGCATGTCAACGTGTAGCAGATTCTACAAGCTGTAGACCCAAGACTCAAACCAGTGTGGAAGCGATGGGATTGGGACTGTGGGTTTTGGTGCAGGCGCCTCTTCCATTCTATATCTTTTGTCGAACAGCTGGACCGAAGACTATCGGAATAAAAGAGGGAGCTGGGACTGAAATGAACGAGAGTAGAAATGATAGACAGAGTCGGAATGAAGCTAACGGTAGAGAGTTGAGAGCTTAGATGTAACAACCCAACAGAGACATCAGTGTCATTTATCATTTCCGTAGGGTCCATCGTTTCTGCCGTGATTCTCGTGCCCGACCCAACTGGTTTCAGCGCATGTCAGCCCATCATCCTTCGCGGTGGTACGGCATGCTTATCAGAGCTTGGTGGGAGCAAACGGTTGGCTGTCTCGTTGACGCATGTACCGCATGCTGAGCTCATGGTGACTGAAGTCTGCCCGTTGGTGTTTGGCTTTCGGGATTGAGGAGCCGATGGGAAAGAAGAAGGCAAGAGCGGAGACAACCCTGCTGACTAAGATCTTACTAAGCACCAGCAACTTCCTGCTTGCTTCACATTCTAAGTACGGCGCAGGCATCACTCGATACATACACAACCCAACACCAACACCAACACTAACCACAACCATGGCGCCCAAAAAGCCCACCGACACGTCCGGCAAGAACAGCGAGCGCAACGAGTACATCCCCTCCTTCATCGCCAAAAAGCCCTTCTACATCGACGACGCAACCGCCTCGCAAGACGACTACCTCGAGCACCAACGTCTGCAATCCGAGAAAAACAAAGACTCGCTCGCGACATCGCAATGGTACGACCGCGGCAAGCGCGCAGGCCCAGCCGCCACCAAATTCCGCAAAGGCGCTTGCGAGAACTGCGGCGCAATGACGCACAAGTCAAAGGACTGTCTGGAGAGGCGGCGCAAGCACGGCGCCAAGTGGACCGGCAAGAAAATCGCGGCAGATGAGGTTGTGCAGGATGTGAAGCTCGGGTGGGATGCGAAGAGGGATCGCTGGAATGGGTTCGAGGCGGGGCAGTATCAGGAGGTTGTGGATGATTATAATGCGCTGGAGGATGTGAAGAAGCAGGCTGGGAAGGAGGGTGGAGATGATGTCGATGGGGAGGAGGGCGAGGATGGTGATGATGGCGCGAAGTACGATGCTGAGACGGATATGGGCAGGAAACAGGCGACTTCGACCCGCAACCTGCGATTACGAGAGGATACGGCCAAGTACCTTTTGAACTTGGATCTGGACAGCGCGAAATACGACCCCAAGACCCGATCTATGCTCGATACAGCCGACAGCACCAACGAGCTGATCGCTGAAGACGGCTTCCAACGCGCCGCGGGCGATGCTGCAGAGTTCGAGCGAGCGCAGACCTACGCTTGGGAGACGCAAGAGCGCGGCGATAAAGACAAGCTGCACTTGCAAGCCAACCCCACAGCAGGCGAGATTTCGAGAAAGCGCAAGGCAGAGGAGGACATCCAAAAGAAAGAATCGCACAAGAAGATGCTGCTGGAGAAGTACGGCGCGCAGGACGGTGTCAAAGCGAACCCGCTCAAGGATGCGCAGATTACGTCCAACGAGAGCTATGTTGAGTACGACGAGCGGGGTCGGATCAAGGGAGCGCCGCAGGTCAAGGAAAAGAGCATGTACCCCGAAGACGTGTTCATCAACAACCACACATCCGTTTGGGGCAGTTGGTGGAAGGACTTCAAGTGGGGATACGCTTGCTGCAACAGCACGGTCAAGAACAGTTTCTGTGTTGGCGAGGAGGGCAAAAAAGCTATCGAGGAAGCAGAGCAATTTGCAAAGGGCCTCCACCTGCCCACTGCTGAAAATGCAGGTAATGCGGTTGTTGAAGAGAAGGAGAAAGCCTGGAAGGAAGAGGACAGGCGAGAAGAGCATGTGCCCAACGCCGTCGATCGACCTGAGAAGACAAACATGGACGAGAGCCGAAGACGTCTGGATGAGCTGAAGATGGGCGTCACCGAAGCAGAGATGGAGAAGTACAGGCGCGAGCGTTCGGCAAAGGATGATCCTATGGCACAGATGCTGGGCAAGGACGAGCTGCTGTGATGAAGAATGCGAAAGGACAAGGCCCACCAAGTGCTGGAGGCCGGTGTAATCAACATGCAAGTACTATTCTTCCATCTAAATATCACAACATGCTCTTCACAAGATGCAGCGTCAGGTCTTGGTGATCTTACCGCCAGCCTAATCCTAGGTGGAAGTCGGGGGATCGAAAATCTTGCCTTCAGAGGAATAAAGGTCAGCTGGGAGTCCACGCAAGATGATTGAAGGGAACAATTCTCACCAGGATTCATAATCCACAGCGGATCCAAACTGCTCTTGAGCTTCTGCATCACCCCAATCGTCTCAACACCAAGCTCCTTCACCAGCGACCCCTTCTTACCAATCCCGATCCCGTGCTCTCCCGTGCAAGTCCCCTCCATCTCCAACGCCCTCTCAACCATACGATACACGCAAGCCTCCACCTTCTTCCTCTGCTCCGGATCCGTAGCATCATACAGAATCGACTCATGGAAATTCCCATCCCCAATATGCCCTAGCACACTAGCGAACAGCCCCAAATCGTCCATCTCCTTCTTGCTAATCTCCACAATCTCCGCCAGCCGCGACATCGGCACCGCAACATCCGTCGACCACACCTCCTCATTCCCCTTTCGGAGGGCGAGCATGCTCCACAGACTCTCTTTGCGAGCAGACCAGAGAGCCTTCTGCTCGTCTTCGTCGACGGTGAACTCGAACTCGCCTCCGTGGTTTTGGTTCGAGATCTGGCGGACTTGCTCGACGTGCTCGGCCACGGCACCCGGCGTTCCACTGAATTTGAAGAAGAGCGTCGGCGTCTCGGTCCATTTCTTTTTGGTGGCGCCCGCGCGGTTCACGACGTTCATCTGCACCTCGTCCATGATCTCCATGGCCGCGACGGGAATGCCGCTGCGCATCACTTTGGCGCTCGTGGCGGCGCAGTCGCGGATCGAAGGGAACGAGCATACCGCCACGGAAGTCTGCTGGGGGATGACGGCGAGTTTCAGCGTGATTTCTGTAACAACGCCGAGAGTCCCTTCGCTTCCCACGAATAGGCCAGTGAGGTTGTATCCTGCGGCGGACTTGCGAGGGCGGCGGCGGGTTTTGATCACGCTGCCGTCGGCCAGCACGACTGTTAGGTTGATCACCCAGTCGCGCATGGTGCCGTAGCGGACGGCGTTGGTGCCCGAGCAGCCTGTACCGACCATTCCGCCGATCATGGCGGTGGGGCCTGGGTCGACGGGGAAGAAGAGGCCCGAGTCTTTGATCTTTTCGTTGAGGGTCATCCAGCCGACGGCGGGCTGGACTGTTACGTCCATGTCGTCGGGACGCAGGGCAAGGACGTTGTCCATGTGTGCTAGATCCAGCGACACGCCGCCGTAGGGCGCCGAGAAGTTGGCTTCGAGTGAGGAGCCGCCCGAGTAAGGAACCAGTGGGATGCGGTATTCGGAGCAGCACTTGGCGACCGCGGAGACTTCAGCCGTGTTCTTGGGGTAAACGACTACGACGGGTAGAGTGGTGATGTTGACGGACGACCATTCCGAGTAGCCGTGGTTGTGTAGGACTTCGTCGTCGGTTGAGACGGCGTCTTCGCCTAGTTTTTCGCGGAGCTCTGCGATCGCTTTTTCAAGGACGGGTTTGGTGGCGTAGACCGGAGATGGTGAAGCGGTGGGCTGGGTTTGCGTTGTGGCCGAATGTAAGGATGAGGAGTTGTCGTTGATTCCATAGAGATAGGTCAGACTTCCGGTGAATGCTGAGAATAACAGGACTCGTCCTGTTGTCCAGAAAGATTGGGGTGGTTGGTGGGCTGGCTTGGTTGCGGTTGACTGCCATCTTGCGGAGTTTCTCAATGGTCTTGCGGCGCCTCGCCCAATGGGCCTGATGGTATGAGCCAACCGCAGAGTAGGATTTCTGCCGGCCATCTTGCTGCAAAAACAATAACAGATGTAGTGTAGAATCCCAGGCGACTACTCAGCCTTAATGGGAACGATGGTCGGAGGAAAGGAAGTCCGATGTTGATTTTGATGTTGTCGTCTTTTGGTTTGCTACTTCACAATAGCAATTGAGTTTGCGGCCACGCAGTCATATGCACACGGAGAAGAGCCGCAATTCGTTATCGTTTCTTAATAGACAATTGGACTCTAATCTCAAGGACACATGCAGTGCTCCTTCGGCGAGGTCGGCACTCCACTTCAGTAACCGAAAGGCGTAAAGCGCGAGTTGACGATCGATACCCGGTTAATGGCGCAATTCGGGATAAGCCTGATAACCATTCGTCTTTGTAATGCTTATAGAAACGCTTGTCACGAGTTCCTATACCGATGCGAAAGAATAAAGAGTCGAATTCGCACTCTTTTAGCTCCAAGTCGATTGAATTATCGAGTATGTCTTTGCTCACTTTTAGTGAGGAACTATTACATTCGTGTGTACAAGGCAGAAGAGATCAGCTTTTCAGCTCAACTTGACTCTCGAATCCCTTAGCATCGAGTACGCGATGGTCTTGAAGAAAAGAACCATGTCAAACAGCCAAAAGACAACCAACAAAATGACCATGCCCGTCGAAACCCACAGAATGGCTTCACTTTCAAGCTCCTGGCCCAGATATATTGTCGATATTGTGAAGCCTACGTTCGGGAAAATAAACGCCCACCACGTGTTGTGCCAGCTCATAGTAAGGCGCCATCTTCCCTTTTCGTCTCGTCGGATCATATCGGAGAATATGCTGATTGTGACCATAGCGAAGCACCAGAATGTGAAAACCCACAAGAAGATGCTAGTCCACGTTGCCATGACAAGGACAATCTCGGCTGCCATTGGATGCGAGGCGAAGTATCCGTAGTTCGATGGTGCTCCGCGTGCGTTTCCAATCAGCACTACGATGGTGTAGCCTGCCGTTCCAACGAGCATGAAGAACCCGGGTCGAACGCTGCTGGTGCCCGGGAAGCCGTTCTGGAGTAGTGAGCTGAAGATCCACCCGACATAGATCATGCTCAATATCCAGCCGTAACCTTGAAAGCCAACACCAGCAACCATGATGGGCAAACGGTGAGCCTCAGGCTGCTCTCTAACAATGCCCGCCGCAACGGTTCCTGTCAGCATCGCGTGGAAGACCGTGAGTAATATCGATGGGTTGCCGCCTGGATTCTTCATAGGCGAGTGCTTAGTCATGACAACGAAGACTACAAGGGACGAAAGCAGAGTACAAGCGGCGTAGATCCAGAAAAGTACGCGAATCGCGTCAATGAGCCACGGACCGCTGTGAGGGACACCGTAATGTTGAATTCCGAGGATTATCGTCGCTGCTGTGAGCCACCAGGATCCGTAGAAGTAAGCTTCAGGCGGCTGCGTAAAGCTGGCATACAATGTAGTCGGCTTCAGCCTCCAGCGAGTGATGGTGAGACCAGTGAAGAGCAGCCAAAGAACGATATTGAAGATGAAGATGATGGCGCCGATTGTGTGTAGTCCTTTGAATTGATGCGGGCATTCGGCAAGGACAATCGCCATGCCGCCAGTCGACTGCGTAGCTGTGAACCATGTCCAAGAGAACCGCTCCACAAGCCATGTTCTGGCATCGAGCCGGTGAGGTCCGTCTGCTTGGGGAGGCTTGTCGCTTTGCAAAGTAGGGTCGCGCTCAAGGTGGTTGGACTGTGCAGGATGGCCGCCGGTGTCGAGCGAGGGTTTCATGATCTGTTAGATGTGAAATGTCCGTTTGCATGCTGCTGTTGAAATGTAACAACAATGGCGGCGCACCGGAACGTGGTGCCGCAGCCGAGGATCTGCGTTGAATGACGACCCCCAAAATGTATATTCGACGCGATTGAGCTGTCTGAGAGGATCAATGTTGATGATGTAGCTTGGGACTCCCAGCTATGCAAGTTCAAGATGCCGTGTTTACTTTGCTGCGACAGTATCATGTGGTTTCGCAGTACCTACCGGGGCGAGGCGAGGCGAAGTAGCTGAACCACCGAGACGACAACTGCGTGAGGTTCTCCTTAGCCTGTCCTGGGTAGCGAAAGTGCTAACTGTAAGGTGTCGAAGTAGACACTTGGTTCATGCTGTAGGTGTGCAATGTGAATCCGATGTATGCATGTTTGTGATCATGTCCTCAGTTACGGACATCGACAAAAGGGTGAGGCGAGAGAAAGTGATGTTGGGCCGTGCTTTCCTGTCGTAAGGTGGCCAGGCACGTCACGAGCGTGTGCTTTGATGCCTTCAACAGACACACCAGAGCCGCATCCTCGCACCAACACCGCACCGCAAACCTCATTACACCAAAACAACAACGAATCCGATCCATCATACAAACTACCCTGCCGACAATCTCGAGCGAGTATCCACGCCGCAACCAACCGCATCGCTCAAACAGCAACACCGCCGCCGCTCGCCGCAATGTCGGGCGAGATCATCAAGGCCGACAGGGACTTCACCAAGGAGGTTGATGCTGCACTCCCGGAGGCTGAGAAGGAGGCACAGAATGGACAGGTTCAGGCAGCTGTAGAGAAGCTTTTGGCGCTGGAGAAGCAGACTCGCCAATCTTCCGATTTGGCCTCGACCTCGCGCGTGATTGTCGCCATTGTCACGATGTGCAAGAACAGCGGCGACTGGTCGCTGCTGAACGAGCAGGTGCAGGTGCTCAGCAAGAAGCATGGTCAGCTCAAGCAGGCCATCACCAAGATGGTCCAGGTGGTCATGGGCTTCCTCGACGATGCACCCAATCTCGATGTGAAGCTCAGCGTTATTGAGACCTTGAGGACAGTCACAGAGGGCAAGGTACGGGTTCAGGATGTACAGCGAAATTACGGTCAAAAGCTAACAAAGGTATAGATCTTCGTCGAGGTCGAGCGCGCGAGAGTCACCCGCATTCTTTCGAACATCAAACACGAGCAAGGCGATATCACCGCTGCGACAGACACTCTGTGTGAGCTGCAGGTCGAGACCTTCGGGTCCATGGATCGCAGGGAAAAGACAGAGTTCATTTTGGAGCAGGTGTCGCTCTGCATTGAGAAGGGCGACTGGACACAAGCAGGCATCCTCAGCAGAAAGATCAGCACAAGGTACTTCGCGCGCAAGCCGAAGAAGTCCGCAGAGCAGGTGGAGAAAGAGCGCAAAGAGGCGGAGGAGAAGGAGCGCATGCGCACTGATGGTGCAGTTGGTGACACCGACCCTGTCGACGACGATGTCACAGACCTCAAGCTCCGCTACTACGAGCAGCAAATCACACTCGCGAAGCACGACGACAAGTACCTCGAGGCGTGCAAGAACTACAGGCAAGTCTTGGACACCGAAGCCGTGGAGGAGAACCCAGAGCTCCTCAAGGCGACTCTCCAGCGCGTCGTCTACTTCGTCCTCCTTGCGCCTTACGACAACGAGCAGTCCGACCTCCTTCACCGTATCGCGCAAGACGCCCGCATCGAGGAGACTTGCCCGTCCGAGCACTCGCTTCTGAAGCTCTTCACTCTCACAGAGCTCATGCGCTGGCCTTCGATCGAGTCAAATTACGGCCCAGCCTTGTGCGGTACCGACATCTTCGACGTCAAGGAGAACTCGAAGGATCCCAAGGCACACCAGCGCTGGCTCGACCTTCGCAAGCGCGTGATCGAGCACAACGTTCGCGTCATCGCAAAGTACTACACGCGCATCCACTTCTCCCGCCTCACACAGCTCCTCGATCTTCCCCCACAGGAGACCGAGAAGTACATCTCGGATCTCGTTGTCAACAAGACCATCTTCGCACGTATCGATCGTCCTGCGCAGCTGGTCAGCTTCGAGAAGAAGCGCGATGCGGACGAGGTGCTCAACGAGTGGAGCGGAAACATGAAGAGCTTGCTTGGCCTGCTGGAGCGCATTGATCACTTGATCACCAAGGAGGAGATGATGGCGCGCATCCAGCCCGCTGCTGAGAAAAGCTCCAAGAACGTCAAGGCGCATTAGGTTTGCGTTACAGATGTAGTGGCCCAGAGGGGTTCGTCTTGACAGGGCTGGAGCTATGAACGATAATGCATGAGTATGCAGTGTACCATAGCAAAGACAAGCGTAGCACCGATTGGCAATACTCCCAAACATCCGTACCCTATACGGATCCTCTTGAGTTTAGAGACGCGGCCACGGTGGCCTCCTCATTTTCAACTCCTCATTTTCTCCACATCTGACCCCAGCTGAGCCCGGCACTTCCTTCGCGCCTTTTGCCGAGTCGGAAGCTGCTGCCTCCGTTATGCGAAAGTTTGTTAAATAAATACATTGGAAACTCCGGGTCCGAGTATGTTGATGATATCTTCAAGCTGCTGATATTACTGCGTAGGTGATTCGACTTGGTGAGATACTGCTCTACTTTTTCTTCCGACCTTTGTACGTCTCTCGCTGGCACAAAGCTGATTTTGACATGCGAATTTCGCTAACAGTACCGTACAGGCACCGACAGACTTTAGCAGGAACCGAGGGATTCCAAGCACTAGCTCGAGGGAGCATCACCTAACCGCGACGCAAGACCTCGGACCGTATTCTGAGAGCAGTGCTACTGCACCTTACCTAATTCTTGTTCAATTGCCGACGCCACCACCGATGGATTGGAATGACATAGGAGGCCAGCTATGGTTAAATAGGTGAGTCTCGTCTCTTGACAAACCAGTGACCGAAGCAAAGAGTCTCATTCTTCTTGCTCCTCCGCCTCTAGTCAATCCCTCTTCCATCAAGGCAAAATGCAATTGTCTTCGTTATTGCTCCCCGGAGTCTTCGCGACCGGTATGACAGCACAACATGTCCTCTCGGACCCTCAAGCTGCTTGCGAACGTCTTGTAAGCACTTTCAATGCGCCGCATGTTACTGTGAACTTGGCACAGTACGTCGCTGCTGGAACGAACCTCTCGCTGCCTGAGCAGGGGACTGGTGCTGCTTCGTGTGGGAATACTGCTCAGGTTGTGTCTGTGGATCTTTGCCGTATTGCGGCGAATGTCGCTACGAGCAATCGGTCTGAGATTACTATGGAAGCGTGGTTGCCGACTAACTGGTGAGTTCAAATTCCGTTGGCAGTCCTCTCGGAGGACGAAAAGACTGGAACAGATCTGGGCGACGTTGGCAGTAGCCTGTCTCAATAAATCTGTCCCCAGAGAGCCGTCATGGATTTTGCTAATGTTCAATGCCCAACAGGACCGGTCGCTTCTTGTCCATTGGCAATGGCGGGCTCAGTGGATGCATTCAGTATGGCGATCTCGCATACACCACTTCCTTTGGTTTTGCTTCCGTGGGCGCAAACAACGGACACAACGGCACCAGCGGCGTAGATTTCCTCAACAACCCAGACATCGTTGCCGACTTTGCATACCGCTCGGTGCACACTGGTGTCGTGGTCGGAAAGGAGATGACCAAGGCGTACTACGAGCAGGACTACACCAAGAGCTATTACCTTGGTTGCTCCACCGGTGGACGTCAGGGTTTCAAGGAAGCTCAGGACTTCCCGGGCGACTTCGACGGAATTGTCGCGGGAGCTCCGGCGTTCGCGTTCAACAACCTGAGTGCTGTCTCCGGCCGTGGATTGATCGTGACTGGTCCACCATCGGCACCAACTTTCTTGACTCCTCAACATTGGGCTCTCGTCCATGAAGACGTTCTCGCCCAGTGTGACGGAATAGATGGTGCGACCGACGGCATCATCGAGGACAACGACCTTTGTAGGTACCGACCTGAAAATCTGCAGTGTTCGCCCAGCAACGGCACCAACAGCACCACCTGCCTGACCGCGCCCCAGGTCAACACCGTCCGCACCCTCTTCACGGACTGGTACGGCGTCAACGGCAGCCTGATCTACCCGAAAGCAAACTACGGCGCCGAGATCCCCATGAGCTACATCTTCTACAACGGCCAGCCCTTCCCCTACAGCGAAGACTGGTTCCGCTACGTCGTGTACAACGACCCGACCTGGGACGGCGCCAGCCTCACGATCCAAGACGCCGCGAACGCGGAGGTGCAGAACCCCTCAGATATTTCAACCTGGAAGGGCGACTTGTCGGGTTTCCAGAAGAAGGGAGGCAAGATTCTGCACTACCACGGTCTTATTGACTCGATTATTTCGTCGGAGAATAGTCCGAGGTACTACAACCATGTGTCGAACACCATGGGGCTTCCTTCGAAGGATCTGGACGAGTTCTACCGCTTCTTCCGCGTTGCTGGTATGGACCACTGCTCTGGTGGTGTTGGGGCTTGGGGCATCGGAAACAGCGCTGAGGTGCTCAATGGCACTGAGCAGACGCCACAGAACAACGTCTTGCTGCGCATCGTGGATTGGGTCGAGAATGGTAATGCCCCGGAGACTCTGACGGGCTACAAGTACATCAACGTAAGTTCATCGGCATCCTCACGACATGGTATTTTCTAGAGCTTTGAGATGAAAATGATAACTGACCTTTTTGCAGGACACGGTCAGCTTGGGAGTCGACTTTGAGAGGAACCACTGCCGCTATCCCAAGAGAAACACGTGTGTCGACCCGGAGAATTACAAGAAGCCCGAGGCTTGGAAGTGCGTGTAAGTCTTGAGTTGTCTGTCTCGGACAGGTTGCACGTGTACACGTGTATCCAAGTATGTAGTTGGCGCCATGCAAGAATGATGCATTAGTGTACCACCTTAGTTCCTCCTGGTGACTTTTGTATGCCAAATCCATCCTTGTGCTAGGGAGATACTACTGCAGAAAGATGGAATACATCTTGATGCCTCGATAAATGGATCAACCTGGAAATGATCCCACCAGGGAGATTGTCCATCCAACAAATCTCATCATACACGGAGGTATCACAATGGTTGCATTTGACATGGGCTGCAGGCATACATGTAGGTAGGTACTGCAAGCATACCTCACTGCACTTGATGATATCGGCTACACCCTGCCTCCGCGAGACATCACTCACACGGATAAGTATCCTATAGGCTTGCAGACTATATCACAATGATAAGACATGTGAAGTCCCGATCCCAGCAGCACATGCCACTAAATTACTGACTGCCACGATACCCTCGCAAGCGCTGGACGCGCTCTGCTTTTGCTTTTGCTCCTGCGAACGGACAAGGTCCCCGGCAGACAGACAAGCTAGGTAAATGTGAACACGCGGAGTCGGAATACGGTGTATGAATGGCTCACGAGCTCACATGAGCTGGAGTGGGCCGCAATATGCGCGTGTCTGATGACGATGACTCGCAGACAGACGGCGTGGAGGGGTGTTATTTGTGTATTGGGCTGCCTCGCTGCCGATGAAACAACTTGACCTCTCACACCGCCAACACCGCACAGTAGTCAGCAAGCCATTTACTACTAACTGCAACCTACGATTCAAGGTGTCACATCGGAAAGTTTAGGCCACGTTTCGAGATGTGCAATCTGCTAGACTCAAAGTTCGACGCTGAGAAGGTGTCAGAGAAGAAGTTAGATTTCGCCTTCTTTTCCCCCACGTCGCCGTCGCTGTCCTTCCTCCGTGAAGGCCGGGGACCCATAATAGTTGCCAGGAAGGATCATTGGATTCACAACACCCCCAGAGTCAGACCTGTGGACTGCATGGTTGATCGCTTGTCATGCGCTCCACTATGCCACTATCATCCTGCACACTGGCGAACCTTGAACCCTTCGCCGCCTACGTAAGCGTGGAAAGGTATCTCCCAAGCCTGTCTGGCGTGGCACCGAGGACAGGCCAAGACACACTGAGTTAGTCCAGTGATTCAAGGTGGCCAACAGCACGCCTTCTTTTACCCTCGCAATCATCACCGCCCGTTTCACCCCCCGTGCCAGGCAAGACGCCGGCGCGAGCACCGGCTCGTGCACGACTGACAATCCGCCTGCCTGCTACTGCGACCTACCCGGCCAGCGTCCTGTACCACACCAGCTGACCCTCCACAACACGCGCTTGGGGTGCGTGCGATCGTGACCGCCTGCGCCGTGCGAACTATACCGCTATCTCGATAAATATAGGCGCTGGCGCCCTCGCACCCGCTTGCTGTCTATATATCTACGCCTTTCTCTACGGGCGGACATCGTCGTATACACATTCTTATCCCATCGTACGCGGGCATACCGGCAGACTCGACCGCATTGACTCGAAGACATTTCCCGCTTGAGATAGACCTAGGACGCTTACTCGACGACGACGAAGACGATATACAACATCTTATGAAGGTTGACTGGATTACAGTACACGACTAAAGAGACGACTAGAGCAAAGAGATCGATCATTTGGCGAAGGATGTTAGGGTGGAAGACCAAAGATCCGTCTACGATACCGGAGGACTCGGTGTCGTCGACGGATGGAGATGGACAACAACAGCGTGTGAAACCGGAGAAGTGGAGTTTGGGAGTTCTCAACGACACGGAGACCGATGAGGTGCCCGGTTCCGTTCTGCTGCTGTCCAAGGTCAGCAACTACAACGAACCTCTGGGCATGCAAAATACGCCGGCGCGCACTTCCCACTCGTCACTGCCTTCTCAACGGCGACCGAGCACAGCAAGTGCATCGGGGCAAAAGAGACGTCAATCCGTGGACGACGTCAAGTACACAAAGGATGGCAAGTTCGTGCTGGAGCCGCAACCTACGGACTCTGCCAACGATCCGCTCAATTGGCCGATCCTCAGGCGAGACCTCGCCTTGATCTCCTTGGGCTTCTACTGCATGGTCGGCGGTGGAATGACACCCATTCTGGCAGCTGGTTTCAGTCAAGTTGGCGACGACCTGGATGTCAGCGTGCCTGACGTGGCATTGACGACCGGGCTCTACATGATGGGTCTGGGATTGGGCTCGATTGTGTTATCACCTACCGCGATCCTCTACGGCAAGCGACCTGTCTATCTTGCGGCCAGCATCTGCTTCTTCGTCAGCAATATCTGGTGCGCCGTCAGCCCGAACTACATTTCCCTGCTCGTCGCCCGCATTTTCCAAGGCTTTGCAGTTTCATCGGTAGAATGCTTGCCCAGTGCATCGATTGCTGAGATTTATTTCCTTCACGAAAAAGCGTACCGTCTCGGAATTTACACCCTGCTTTTGCTGGGAGGCAAAAACTTGGTACCTCTGGTCAGCGCTGCCATCATTAACTCGATGGGCTGGCGTTGGGTCTTCTGGATTGTCGCTATCATCATCGCTTTCTCTTCTTGTCTTTTGTTCTTTTTCGTCCCGGAGACGTTCTGGGACAGAGCGCCAACTCCTCATCGACGAAAGCAACGCAGCCGCAGTTTGAGCAACCTCAATATCCTACATCACCGCTCCCATCCGGAACAGAAGGCTGACGCGAGCGAGCCAACTCCGAAAATCGACATGCCAGAGAAAGTTTCGACAAAGCATGCGCATTTCGGACCCGAAGAGGATATTTCGGAAAAGTCTGATGAGAGCAGCTCTTCTGCTGATGTTCTCAGCGATGAAAAGAGGAAGGAAAATGTTGCTTATAACGAGAAGGTCGCTCAGACAGACTTTGCCAACGATCACGGCGACGCCATTACTACAGCGAACCTGCAAGTCCCCGACCAAGCTCACACCCCAAGATCGCCGAGCATTCTGTCTGCAAGATCGGTTCCTGCCTCGCACCAGGATGCGAGCGACGCCGAACGCCAATCGCAGAGATCCATCTCACCAGGCCGTAACGGCTATACCAAATCCTTGCGAGAAGCCCCGACCAGATCGCTCAGACAGCAGCTGAAAGTGTGGAACGGACGGATTTGCAACGACCGATGGTGGCGTGTCGCCGTCAGACCGTTCTTCCTGTTCACCTACCCCAGCATCATGTGGAGCGCGCTCATATACGCCATGTCGATCGGCTGGCTCATCGTGCTCTCCGAATGTATCGGCCATATCTACGAGGACCGTGACAGCTACAATTTCACGCCCCTCCAAGTTGGACTCGTCTACATCAGCCCTTTCATCGGCGGAATCATCGGTACCGCCATCGCAGGCAAGGTTTCTGACATCATCGTCCGCTACATGGCGCGCAAGAACGGCGGCATCTACGAGCCGGAATTCCGCCTGGTCATGGCGATCCCCATCGCAATCTCCACTGTTGCAGGCCTCATGGGCTTCGGCTGGAGCGTGGAAGAGAAAGACAACTGGATCGTTCCGACCGTCTTCTTCGGCATCATCTCGTTCGGCTGCTCCTTGGGTTCCACCACCAGCATCACTTTTGCCGTCGACTCGTACAGACAGTACGCTGGCGAGGCTCTCGTCACGCTGAACGTCAGCAAGAACATCCTGCACGGTCTAGTCTGGAGTCTGTTCTTCAACCGCTGGCTGGAGTCGGATGGCAGCAAGCTTGTCTTCAACTGTATTGGAGGCATCCAGCTGGCTTGCTTGCTCACGACTATTCCCATGTATATTTGGGGTAAGAGGGGTAGGATGTGGACTGTGAGGCGCAATCTGATGGAGAAGTTTTGATTTTTGTTTCGGCCAGGCTCAAATCTTGAAATGCTTTTTGATCGTGTTGCTGTCTTCGTTCGATGCCGTGTCGTTGGAAGGGGTGAGACTTGATGAAGTACCCTCTATTTGTATATACCTGTATTTGTATGTAGCAGACCACACGATCCGACACGATGTCTACACAAGCCGATCAAAACGGAAGATCCATATCCTCCACCCTCTCCTCCACCTTCCCAGGCCCCGACGCAGCCGCTTGCTCACTCATCACCTCGCGAATAAACGCCACCAACGCAGCAACATACTGCTTCTGACTGCTCGGCAAAAAGTGGCCACCGGGGTGATACACCACCCTCTGCACGCCCCCCTCCTTCCCTTTCCCATCCTTACACGCATCCACCAACCTCAAAGACCTGTCTTCCGAAACAACCGTATCCAACGACCCCAGGAAATGCATCATAGGCGTCTCAATTTGCGGCTCGTAGAAAGCCTGGTAGAGCGGATTCGTGCTCGCCGCGAAACCCGAGTACGACACGGCGAACTTCAACGGCCCTTGCACGCCCTCCTCGATGTACCCAGAGTCGCGCGTGAACGAGTCCGGAAAGCGAATGCCACCTTTACTCTGCGCCGCCTCGAACGCCTCCCTTCTCCCTTCTTCCAACAACGCAGCAAGCATCCCCGCCGCCGCCCCGCCCTGCGAAAACCCGATCACACCATCAAAAGGCCCCTCGCTACTGATTGTCTCCGCAACAGTCGCCAGCCCACGCTCGATCCCCTCGTACGTGAACGGCTCGGCGTCGCCCTTGCGTCGCCACCAGCCGTAGGCTTCTGAGCCTTCTTGTTGCACATTCGCGCCGTCGAACCCTGGGATGTCGTGGGTTTCGAGCTTGATAGGGGCCGTGGGGTAGTGAAGTGAGATTCCGCCTGGGTGGGTGGCGAGGTGGCCTGCGGCTGGGGCGGCTGGGAAGGCTTTTGAGAGGGATTTCTCGAGGGCTTTGGTTTTGGCGTGGAAGAGGGGGCCGGATTGCGTGTAGCCGTGCAGCATGAGGATGCGGAGTTTTCGCGAGGGGTCTGCGGATGAAGACATGTTGCTTCTTTGGATGAGGGTGATGTTGGTGTGGCGGATTATTGTTGGGGCGAGTCTGGGCCTGGTCAAGTTTGAGAGGACGTTCATCCAGCGGATTTAGCTTTTAGTCTTTTGGTTCCCGGCGGCTTCTATGAGTTTTCCTTATGTTCTTGTCGCGATATGTATATACTTTTCCAAATGCAGAAGGGCGGATGAAGTTGTAGTTGGTCATCTCCGCTTGTCTTTCGGTTTATATTCGGACATGTCGTTGCAACAAGATGAGATGCCGTCGTCATCATGGACCAAACAACTAACGACCATCTTCACATGCAACAGATTCCGACATACGCATTGAAAACTCAAAAGCACGTCGATAAAATTCTACGGAGCCGAAGACTTACAGTAACACGGGACGTCCAGGATGAGACTCCATCAGCTCACAAAGATGCCTCCACCATTCTGCTTACCACGAAGACTGCCCATCAACTCCATCCGTCCTCTACTCCAAGCATCGGCACCACAAATCTCACGTCCATACTCTCAAAAGAAACGCGCTCCCATCGATGAAACCTCCTGGGCCAATGCCCAACACAAGCCCTCTCTAGGCAATGCCTCCTTCGGTCACCTCATCTCCGAACTTTCCTCCACGAAAGAAGGAATGGAGCATCTACGCGTCGAAGGCCAGACGATGAGCGATGAGCATCGCGCGCAGGCGAGGAGTATGGTCAAGTGGTTGGTTCTGGCCGGGGCTGTTGTTGTCGGTATTCCGGTGGGGTTGGGGTTGAGGAGGATGATTTGGGGTAAGGAGGAGAATAAAGGAGTGACGGCCGATGTTTGGAGGTGAAGCACTACATTTGTGATGTCTGTATGTATGGAAGGAGCAGTGCATTTGTTGCGATCCCTTGAAACTGTCTCAGTGACCAGCCACTCTTCGCCCGGAGAGTGTATCCCACCGTGGAAATCACTCAAAGTCGACACGCCATTGATGTGTCAATCGAATCACATAGTGCTTTTTTCTACGACATGCCTCTTTCAACTTAGGCCATACCTGAGTATTGTACAAATATAAAAAATAACCCGCAATAATGAAACATGAGAGGTTCAAACTTCTGGTGACACGAAACCGGCGCGTCATCGTTTGCCAAGCTCTTCCGGTCCTGCTGCTTCATGTTCTGCGTAACTTACATATCTCACCACCATGCCTTCTAAACTCGTTCAGAAAGACCGCATACCTTTTCTGGTTCCGCCATGTCAGATCTGCCAACATGACTCAAGTCTCACATCATTCTGGAAGGTCAGGCTTATTATTATCCTCCCAGGATGAAAGACTTCACGATTGATGACAACGATCTCACGCGCACTTGCCCTCTGGACAACCATAAGCATCGCATCGATCCCAGGCATGACCTTGGTGCTCTGGATACTCTCCCTTTGGAGCTGCTAGGACTCGTTTTATTACAAATCGATATTTGTTCTCTCATTGACTTCCGACGCGTCAGCAACCGAGCCATGAAGGTGGTCGACTCTCTTGTCGAACACAAATCAATACAACGGCACGCTCCAGACTTGCTCCGCGGCATCCTCAGTGTTGAGATGGGACCACACATCTCGATCCAAACCCTCTTCACAACGCTCAAGGAATTCAAATGCGAAGATTGCGGCGACTTTGCGGGTTTCATCTACATTCTCACTTGCAAGCGTGTCTGCTTTTACTGTTTTACCGAGAAGCCCATGTATTTTCCGTTGACGATTCCCGAGGCCGAGCGCAAATTCGGCATCCATCGCCGGCTGCTCACCTCTCTGCCGACAGTGAAAACTATCCCCGGTCGCTACGCGCCAGACAAATTCAAGCGTAAAGCTCGGCTCACGCTTATAGACTCGGAATCCGCTCGAAACATCGGGATTGCATATCACGAAGGTTCCTCAGCATTGATGGAGTCTCGTGTGGCCACAGCAGAGTCCAAAAAGATAGATTCTTGGCGGATGAAGGTAGAAGCAGACTCGCAAGGAGACTCTGGGGCGACTCCAAGGCGACGATGCCCTGTGGCCATTGTACAGGAAGGCCTGTATGAAGATCCAAGGCGCTTCATGACGATTGTACACGCGCCGTGGATTCGCCAAGCTACCAATGCAGCGGAGTGGGGATTCCATTGCGTCGGATGTAACAACTACCGTCCGTTGCACTGGAGACGGAAGTACTGCGTTGAAACTTTTGACGAGCACATCGAAGAGTGTCGACGTATTTGCATTGATGGACGGGTATGCTGGCTGGATTGAATGTGAAGAGGCAGGTCTGAACAACCTCAAGCTTAGCTCCACTTTGACCTCGAAAGAGGAAAGCAACGGAATATATCATCATACTGGCATGGAACATCGGCTCATATTCGCCTCGAAGAGATCGCTCATTGCACAATCCAGACCAAAGAGTCCTGTCGTAGAGAGTACTGCGGCAACATTCGGAATAAACTTCTTCGCAACTGAAACAACGCCAGATACCTCAGCAAACGGAGGTAGGGACGGAAACGACGAAGGCGTCCGGTGAGAAAGGAGATGTGGGAGATGATTACTCATAGCATCGACTGTGCGAAAACAATAGCGTGTAGGTCCCGCGGTGCCGCATCACGTGATAGGAAGTGAATGAGAGTATGCGGCTGCACGTGCGTCGTCGACTGACGACTGCCAATCTCATTGTATCTGCGCAGTCACTGCCACATGCCGTACGTACCAGGAGATAAGTAGGAGCCAAGACCCCAATACCCAACACTCAACACTTTCCACACGGCCCACGCCCAAAACATACTCCACAGCTCCTTCATTACCGAAACCCATCACGAAGAAATCCTCTCGCGCCAGGCTATACAAAAAACACCACAAGCCTAGTGGGCAAGTCGCCATCGAAGATTCGAAATACGAAGCCGTCACTTGACGAGGTCCTCGATCTTCACGAAGTCCTCGATCAGAAAAATCCGTCGCGAAAGAGATCCTTGGAGAGACACCGTGAGGAAACATCAGACTGAAGAGCACAAGAAGCTATCGCTAACTTAGATCATAGATGTATATCCAGAACTATCGCGAGTACACTTGTGGCTGCAAGAAGAACGAACAATTCTTCCAATGCGCCGCAAAATCCGGAACAAACGAAATCTGTACCCCTGTGGTTAAGAACAAGCTTGAGGACGCCAGGCACATGTGTATCACGCACATGGTGCCTGCTGGCAAGGACAAGATGAGTAAGGTTGACCAGGATGGAGTGAGTAAGTAGCGAGACTGGAAGACGATGTGGCTGGTAGCCACGATTCCCTATGAGGTTGTTGGCATTGTCTTACTGCTTCGCGGTTGCTCCATGCCATCATTGTATTCAGCACACCGTTAGCACCTCATGACCTATCTCCTAGATTGGGATGGAAAGTCTCGCTGGGATACTGAGCGACTATTCTGGACGAGGTGGTATGTGGCACCTTGTGATGATCCAACGACTGGACGAAACGTGACACCTCTAGCATGAGCAATTATCGAACCTCCACCATTATCAACCGAATCCAGACTCCACCACTCAAAGCAAAACGTTATCGTTCAATGCGTCTGAGTGTAATGCCAGCTCTTGTCCGCATTCAAGAGGTCGCTCGTTACATTCCAAACATTGTGATGAACCCCACCCAAAAGACCAGTGCCGTGACATCCGCAACAGATTTCGTGGAACTCGCAGCTGAAGCGGCGTCAGAGGTTCCAGCAGAAGAAGACGAAGACGTCGATGAAGCCTCGCCTGACGCAAGTGACGAAGCACCAGTTGTCGAGCTCGAAATGTGAATTGGCGACGACGTGGTGGACTCTGCCGTGAAGATCGTCTCCACAAAAACTTCCCCATCGCTTGCGGTCGAGGTGACGACGACCTCGCTTCCCGACTTCGTTTCTGACGCTTCAACCGAAGCAGTCTCCGCCATGGTTATGGTCTCCACAACGAGTTCCCCATCACTTGCAGTCGAAGTGACAACGACTTCACTTCCCGGCCTCGTCTTCGACGCTCCAGTCGCAACAGTCGAGCTCGCTTCAGTGCCTGCCAGTGCACCGGCGATACCGGCCCACACGTAATCTCCAATGTTAGACGAGGCGGCTGGCAAAGCACTGGTGGCAGATCCAATGACGACTGCTGTCGCACCTGGTGCTAAGCTGATACGAGTTCCGGACAGAGTGATAGCGTTTCCACCGGGTATCAGCGTCTGGCCATCGATAACGTACTCGGAAGCAGAGTCAAGAGTGGCTGTTGCGCCAGCGAGTGTCAAGATCGGTGGTAGTCCTCCGCCCTGCTGTGTCTGATCTACGTCGTGAGGATCGGCCACTAGAACGCTCGTACTAGTGCCAACGACGACCGCAGTCGCCTGTGACGCCAGACTGATCGGAGTACCGGATATAGTAATCGGAGTTCCGCCGGCTATGAGTGTCTGCCCCGCGACAACGTATTCAGAAGCTGAGTTCAGGGTAGCTGTGGTGCCAGCAAGTGTCAATCGTGCCGGTGGCTTCGCTGCCTGTTGGGCTCCATCCTGCTGCGCCTGATCTCCAGCATAAGGAGCGACGGTGATGGGCGTAGTACTGGTACCTACGACTAATGCCGTGGCTTGAGGATCCAGACTTATGGGAGTGCTGGAGATGGTGATGGCAGAGCCACCAGGTCTCAATGTTTGGTCTGCAACAATGTACTCAGAAGCTGAGTCCTGATTGGCAGTCAATGTCAGGGCTGGCGCTGGAGAGTCATCTTGTGCTTTGTCTCCAGGATTTCCAGAAGCCAACAGGACGCTGGTACTCGAACCGACAACTATAGCCGATGCACCTGGGGCCAGGCTGACTTGAGTACCCGAAATGGTGATAGCTGGCCCACCAGGCTTCAGTGTTTTCTCATCAAGCACGTACTCGGAAGAGGAGTCCGGCGTTGCCGTGAAACCGTTGAAAGTGATCGTAGGCGCATCCTTGCCTGCAGCAGCCTCGGGTCCGACCGACGACTGATGTTGTCCGACGTCCTGGATAAGAGAGTTCAAGATCTCAAGCTGGTCAGTCATCGAGGCTGGAGCAGGTTTATCGCTTGGATTGGATATCTCGTTAGTCGCCGCTGTGGATTCTGCAGCCTGCGATCTGGAAACTTCGTCTGCAGGTACCGTGGGTCTTGCGCTGCGTGACTCGGATGATTCGGATTCGCTGTTATCTTTGGACGGAGGATCACCCTGATCTGCGGGAGACACCGAAGCTTCCAGACTCTGTTTCGTCACCGGAGTTGTGCGGTCTGGTGCTGGCTTGGTTTGCGTGGGTTCTGCGATGGTCAGAGACGCTGGCGCGTCAGTGCGACTCGATTCGACGTCGATGTTTGTGCGCGAAGGCTTCTGCTCGTCTTCAGACTGCGAATTGAACCCGAAAGGATCTACAACAACATCGGTTGGCGTTGGATCCGCTTTGGTCGGGGGCGATAGCGCTGGTGACGTGGTCTCAGGCTCGTTGATAAAGTCCGTGGTAGTCTCCAGTAGAAAGGTGGCTTGCATGGCCATACCGACAGGCGCATAGGCTACGCTCGCCTGCTTGCAATTAGAGGCGTTGTGAAGCGCATCGAACAGCGTGCCTTTGAACGGCGACCAGAACAGGTCGTCATCGATAGGCAGGTATTCTCCCGATTTGTAACAGTAGCTCAAGCCGCGTGGGTCTCCAGAGTCCAGCGGGTCGACTCGACGTGTTGGCAGTGCCACGCCGGTTGGAAAGGGGTATTCATCGTCTGTTGCGGTCACGCACTCCGTGGTACCGCTGGCAGTGTATGGCAGGACGCCTTTCCACGAGTACTTGCGACGGCCGAAATCCCTCGCCCCCGTTGGATATGCTCTGCGTGTCACTTAGTATCGATCACGGTGTTGCAGATACGATGGATACACTTACATCACATGTTGCGTACTGCTAAACTCGTCATGGTCAATCACAGTGACAGTTCCTGCCTCATTGACATCCGTCCTGGAATACTTGAACGAGCCGTTGTTCATGACATCGCTTGCTTCGGCCGTGGTAGCCGTTCCGTTTATGTAGTAGGTGACTTTTCCGGCGTAGATCGTGGTTGTCATTGTCTTGTTTCTGAGTCTGTCCACAATGTGTTTGACTGAGCCCGCAAAATATATTCCGTTGTGGTCGGCACACCTTGTCCAGCTGCCAGCGTCTTCAACGGGTACTGAGAAGGTACAGTTCGCCGAACATCCGCTTGCTGAAGGCGGGGCCAGAGTCGTTGCATTCCAATTGCTAGCTGATGGCAAAGTTGTCGACATGCTGATGCTACTTTTGGTGGAGGCGCTTGCGGTTTTCGTTACTGAGAGGGAGCTTGCGAAGGCTTGTGGTCGTGCCGGTGCGTTCGCGGTGGTGGATGCTGACATGATGTTAGTGGGCAACTTGATTACATTCGGTTATGACCAACCTGCTACTGCATCCATTGCTCCGGACAGAATCGCCAGAAGCAACCACATTGCGTCCATGTTCGAGCCGTGAGAGACGATCAAGTGAAGGTCGTCGAAGACAATCGCTGGGGAGAGACTAGAGTTTTACATACTAGTGCAGCCAGCGTGTGAGGGATGGTCACCCATAACGGACCATCAGGCTGCACCAATGTCTATGTATCGAAGCCTCAGTGATGGATAAGGAATTGGGGGCTGAAACTTGCAGCAGCCTCGCCTGTTCACGAAAATGTAAGTGAGCGACAATTGGTCAGGGAAACCTCACCGGAACCTCATACGGTGCAGATTGTGGCGTTCTGCGGGCTACCGAGCCAAAAATACACGGACTCAGCCTAGTCGTGTAACAGCCCGATCAAGCTGCATGCTGCGGTCCGGACATTTGACCTTCCCCCCATCTTGTGACATGCCCAAGCCCGAAGTGCTTTTAATCTTTCCGCTGCTCGATCGGAATTGGACCTGCGACACATAACCGCATACATGCGTGGTTCACCATCCCCTCTGAACGTCCCGCCCAGCTTGTTTTGGGACGGTATTGATGGCAAATGGTCGACGTTCCATGTTTCCATCGGCACACCAGGGCAAGCCGTGCGTCTCTTGCCAGGTACCAGCGCGACAGCTAGCGACACCACTGTAAGAATACTCCATCATTCTTGAGACATGGGCTGAGCTGTTTGGTGGCAGTGGGTCGTCCGCCCTGAAGGCTGTACCTTAGCAAATCCGAATCTCACAGGCTGCGAAGACTCACGCGGCCTCACCTTCAACCCAAACATATCGACGTCGTGGGATACAGAGCGGCTTGAGAACGATGGACTGTTCAAGCTCACCACGTACTACGAGTCGTTCCTGAACCTGACAGGCAATGCTTACTACGGGTTCGACACCCTCACCCTCGGCGTACCAGGCGCAGGTTTGCCATCTCTCGACAACCAGATCATTGCCGGTATTGCGACCAACAACTATTGGCTTGGATACCTTGGCTTGAGTCCGATTCCATTCAATTTCTCGAGTCAGGACGATGCCACGATCATGAAAGACCCACAGCCGAGTTTCTTGAGCAACTTGAAGAACCAGAGCCTGATACCGAGTTTGTCGTGGGGTTACACCGCAGGCGCATCGTATCGGGATGATCCAACGTTTGGGTCTTTGGTCCTCGGAGGATATGACGAGAGCCGCTTCACGCCTAACAACGTGACCTTCGCATTTGCTGCCGACTTCTCACGCGATCTAACGGTGAATCTGCACAGTATCAGTCATGATACTCTTGGATCCTCGCCGCTGCTCACGGAAAGCATACCGATCTTCATCAACTCTGTGGTCACTCATCTGTGGCTGCCAGCAAAGGTGTGTCAGCGCTTTGAGGAAGTCTTCAACCTGACCTGGAGCGACGCTGAGCAGCTGTATTTGCTCGACGACGAGACTCATGCGCGGATGTCCAGCCTGAACCCAACTTTCACCTTGACCGTCGGCCACGCGGAAGAGGATGGCGATACTGTTGAGATCGCTCTCCCTTACGGCGCATTCGATCTGAGCGGCACGCGACCCTTCACAGATCCGCCTTCGAGATACTTCCCATTGAAGCGTGCCGAGCGAGCAGAACAGTACACACTTGGCCGCGTATTCCTGCAAGGCGCATACATAGTTGCAGATTATGAGCGACAGAGCTTCTCGGTATCGCAAGCACTGTTCCCCGACGCCTCTAAGACATCCAACACTACACTGGTCGGAATCGCACCGCCTGGGTTCAAACAGTCTTCCGGCCTCGGCGTAGGAGTGATCGCAGGAATCGTTGTGGGGTCGGTCCTGGGCGTCTTGTTCGTCGCTGTAGCCCTTTTCTACAGGCAGCGACGGCGAAAGAAGAACACTAGCAATATTGGTAGCGCTGGAAAGACTAGTGTCGACGAGAAGATGGCGTCCCAAGACTTGCCTCGGGAGGATATTGGTCCGGAGCTGGATGCTCAAGGGCCGCAGCGACACGAGATAGATGGTTCCATGGTGAAAGGCAGCGAACTGGACGGCGTCAACACCAATGTCGTAGAGCTCGATCCACAGAACGAGCGCAAGGCCGAATTAGCTGGAGTTGGGGACAAACGTGAGAGATTTGAACTGCCCTGAGTTCCATCAGTGAATGGAAGGATGCCTACGTCAACGGCGATCTCGTTTCTTGCTAGGATCTGTTGACACGGTCAGATGTATAGTCCTTACAAAGCGGTGTTAGCGAATTCCATTTCTGGAGGGTTTGGCATCTTATTAGATCGGAATCCATGTTTCTGTGCCGTATCATCAGCATCTTTGGCATCTCATGGACAATCTGGTACCAGTGAGATACTCGTTGTTCAACAGACCTTGGCACTACCCACCTCAGAATCACAGACACGTGTACATGGAGATTGGCGGCGCGACAGCCATACCCACTGATCTCGAGATAGGGAAGTGTCAACGTTCCAGAACCTGTGCACATCAACCACCAAATCACCCGAAGAGAATCGACGAGCCAACTCATCTCGATCACATCGTCAAACGCCGTCTGATCAGGAGAGCCCAGCGTCTAGCACACCACCAAGAGCATCAGGTGCCTCCTCAAGCCACATGACAAGAATGGCTTGAGCCTTCCTTTCCTGGGCTTCGCATGCCACGTTCTGGGATGACATGTCAGCCAAGCGAATGCCTATCCACACACTTCCGGCCAAGGTCAACAAGAATCAGATCCGCATCATAAATAATGCCGTGACAAGCGAATCGCGATGTTCTTTGTTTCGTTTTTGTAGCGTTCGATCTGATTCTCTTCTTCTTCCAGCTTCGCTCAAAACAAGCAGTATGAAGGTAGACAGCTGTCATCAGCAAAAGACTTGCGAACACGTCGCAGACTGTTGTGATGGGTCTTGTGGCTTTCGTCCAAGAATGCTGAAGTCGCCTGGGCGGCGCTGCTTACGGACACGGCGACACAGGCCATCGCTCCCAACCCACCACCAGGTTGTGCAAGTCTTGTAAATTATTGACGGGCTTGTGCCCGCCCGTCCTCCCAAGAGAACGTAAAGTCGCTTCCGTCCGGATGGAATATGCCGAGCAGTGGCGCTTGCGTGTCAGGCTTGTCCACAACACCTGCACGCCGAGCCCTTCGCTTTCGGCCATTGACATGGCTTGTGAGGCTTTTGTCGACTGTGAGAGGGTCCGCCAGGAAGCGGAGTGTGTCATGTACCCACAACTGGATAGCTATCCCGGTCTAGGAGTTTCTGTTATAGCTGCCTTATCAGGTGAGCAAGCAAGTATAATAGCATCAACAACACAAACACGCCGACAACTTCACCTTCGCTGAGACCGAATCGCCCCAAAGGAGTGCCACGTGGATCCGAGCCTGCCAAGCCAATATGCGTCCGAAGTCGCACTGCGGTAAGCTACGTAGCGACGAGCGAGGCCAACACGCGGGCAAAGTCTCTCAGGCCAAGCACCACAAGCACACGGCCAAGCTGCCTCGCTTGGCAAGGCGCGGTTGTGGAGAGCGGTCGAAGCAAGCAACTCGTCTGACGGGCGGCCGATAAGCTTAACAAGGACTTGGTTTAGTGTGACCCCGCTGGAAGCAAAAGGCACGCTTGTGGCTTGGTTCTACTTCATCCTCGCGTGGCAGTGGGGCCACCGGGCGCGGCGCGACTTGTCTTGGGCGTCTTCTCGACCTTTCTGGCTCGTCTTGAGCCGCGGGATCCGAAGTGCCTTCCTGGTGTTGACAGCTGGCAGATTGCGAGATGCAAGCGACGTGTAGCATCGGCATGGCATACTTTCGAGAAGATGTGGTCGGGCACTCGGGCACGTCGGGATATTACGTGCCTCCAATCGGTGAAACGGTGCGTGCAGCACCCAGCCGCCGATCACCACATAAGCATAAAACCCAGAAGGCGGAGAAGATGTCGCTGACAGGTACAGCCTTTGGGGCGTGAAGGCTGTGTAAGCCAAGGCATGCTTACGCGGACGTATGGGGATCTCGATTGCCGATAAAGACGGGCTGCCTGGCATCGACAAGCCGTGCTAAGAAGAAGCCACATGCTCGCCTGGACTGGTAGTCGACCTGTTCCACTCCGCTTGGTGGTGTGATTACTCTGCCTGTAGTCAGCTGCCAGACAAGTTTGGTATCGGATTCGTGTTGAAGGATCCTTCTCACACGATGGTAGCGAAATACGGCTTCCGCAGCATTTGATATGGTAATAGTCTCGCGTTCCGTGCATAATTATTGTAACACCGCACCAGTCTTGGGAGGCGCCCAGGGCTCAAACCCCAAGCCAGAACAGATCGCCATGAGTCGTGGCTTTTCTCGGCCGGCCAGGATCGGGATAAGCTTGAAGTTCCAAACTTGACTATAGGCTTGGCATGTAACCGTTTGTGATCCGCTTCTTATGACGAGGAAGCCAGTAAGACCAGTCTGCGGATGAGAGAAAGATCTCGATGAAGAGCGTGACTGGCAAGACTCGGATGAGCAGGCTCAAGAAGGTGCTCACACAAGGACAATAATGCTGACCCAGTCAGATGTGTACCAACGCATTTGGGCGATCCTCCGGGGCAAGCTATGACAGGCCAAGCTTACACAAGAAGCTTGGGGTGCGGCGCCAGAAGTAGCGGCTTGGTAAGAGTCTTGGGTGGGCTTGTCTTCCTTCCAGCCCGGTCCGTTTCGCCTGGGGAAGCGAGGGCACGAAATGTGATGTCTTGGCTGGAAGCCTGGAAGAGAGTTGAACAGGCCACCACCAGGCATACTGTACGAGAACCGCGGGTTGCCTGGACATACGAACAGGCTATTTGACATGGCACAGCTGCATGGGCTCCGTGGAGGTAATGGCCGGATGTCTGCTGGGTGGAGCAATAGCGGCAGCCAGTCCTAGACATGCAGTTGTTACACACGCGGTGGAGGCGGCATTGGATATGGCAATATCCGTTGGCTGATGTTGTGATATCGAGACAGGAAGGTAGCGATTAGCGATTAGCAAGGATGTTGTTGGTGACTTGCTTGGGCTTGGCCAGGCCCCACCAAGTGCATTTAGACGATTTAGAGTTAGTTTTTAGCGCGCATGGGCCTGGCGTGCATCGCATTCCTCGGCTCGCTCTTCTTTGCGCCGCCGCTCACCAAGCACCCGTGTCCGTTTCTCTTCCATCAATCCATCAATCCCTCTGCGCTGTATCTCGCGCTGCTGCTTGCGACTCGATCTTTCCGACAACAATCACCACGGGAATTGCCACAAGCGGCTTCACTTACCTCGCCTAGGACGCGACCGCCGATCTCTCATTGATCTTGCGAGAACACGACACTTCATCTTAACATCTCCAAGCAGATCCTGCTTACTGCTTACGCGCAATGGAGACTTACAACGGCCACGTCCGCACGCCGGCAGATGCGATCATTCTTTTCGAGGCATGTCGCATCGGTCTTCTCCCTCGCGTGCAAAGACGTCTGTCCGAGAAGGAGAGGCAGTCCATCAAGTCCGGCTCTGTGTTTGTATGGGATGAGCGCGAGGCGGGCATGCGCAGATGGACTGACGGCAAATCCTGGAGCGCCAGTCGTGTCTCTGGAAGTTTCTTGACCTACCGTGAGATGGAAGGCAAGCGAGGTGGCGCGGGCAGTTTCGACAAGAATGCCAGTACCGCTCAAGCAACCAACGACCAGGACTCTGACGGCGGACCCGATGGCTACCGCTACAAACCCGACGGCCTCATGAAGCAGTCATTCTCCATCACTACCAACAACAGCCAGCACCTTCATCTGATCAGCTACTACTCCCGATCTTCGCAACAATCACAACATCTCATGCAGCCTACCAACGACCCGCAGCTTCGCCACATCCGCCCCGAAAAGGGTATGTACCCGGAATCGACTGTTCAAGAGCAGAGCACCATTCCTGCCGTCACTCGTGGCCCCATGGGCTCCCCTGGCTACACGCACGCTGCGCATCACCAGCCGCCTCCTATGTACGGACGGCCTGGCTATGGCTACCCACCACCTCACCCAGGCGCGTGGCCTCCTAGTCCGATGCACACACCGCCTCCTCACCCGGGACACTATGGTCCTTACTACCAGCACCCCGGACATCCCGGTTACGGCCACCCGATGGGCTACCCACCGCACCCTGCCTACGGAGCCGTTTCCTACGACAGACCTCCGCACATGGGTGGTCATCTTCCTCCGCCACCTCACTACAGTCACGGGCCACCGCCACCCAACGCCATGCAAGCACCTGGCTACCCTCCTCCAGGCTACCCTCCTTACCAGGGCTACGCATACCCACCTCCACCTGTCAGCGCCGCCTCCTACCATCCTTCTATGGCTCCCACGCCCGCAGCTTCAGCTCCACCCGCGCCTAAAGTTGACGCTCGCCCAATCCCGCCTCCACTCGCCATCCCTGAGCCCAACCTCCCCGAACCCAAAAAGGACGAACGCCAGGACTCCCAGCAAAGTACAGGTCAGCTCAAGTCTCCCACCCAGTCGACGCCCGAAGCGCAAGCACAGCCAGGCGCACAAGCATCAGCTCCGCCTGCAACCACGCCCGCCGCCGCTCCCGCGACGACCTCTGGCCAGACTATCCCAAGCATCCACACAATGCTCACAGCGAGCGAAAACAGCCAACCGCCTGTCCGCTCCAGCAGCAGGAGCCCAGGCGGCAGCCGCATGGCATCCGACATCCCGATGCACAAGCTTGGCTTCGAGGCGAGCCGGGACGTCCAGGCGCTACGAAACTTGGACAAGACGACGTTCAAGGCTTACTAAATGGCAGAAGATTTTGCGATTTGTGATTTTGCGATCGTTGCTTCTTTAGCGAAGGTGTTATAGGCGTTGCTACGGTCTCTCGTGTTGAGACTGTTTGCTGCATACGAGCTTGAATGATGGATGATCAAAACAAGGGCGCTCAGCGTACGAATCCAATTAAGCTTGGAAATGATGATGACTAGGAGCGAGTGAAAGCATCAAATTTCAACTTCAGACATTCACTTTTAGCTTGTGTTTCTCACTTTGCATTTCAGACCTTGATGTTCGATACAAGAGTTTCTGCTGGAAGTCTGTGGCGTTCTTGTCCTGCCATGTGTTACTTTGTGCGCGCTCCTAATGATCGTCTGTCGAGATCTATGCTATACTTGAATTCCGGACGCCAATTCGTCACACATGAATGCCGAGAGAATCGTCGAATGAGACGCTTTCTGATACAGACCGCCACACACGAGAAAGGTTGGAGCTCGCCTCCGCGAGGATGATGTCGAATCCATGGCGCACAAACATATCTCGCGGAACAGCGACCGCGCTAAGCGAACCCAACACCCATAGCAGCCTTCGACGCTTCACGCTTTGCGGCGATTCTATTGCTTCGAGCGAGAGCGTCCGGAGTTTGTTCGTGCCGAGTTGGGTCGCAGACCAGCCTGGCCGGGGTTCGCTTCGTTCCATGTGTTGACCAAGACCCTGCGAGATCATGAAAGTTAGCGACAATATCGAAAACAGCAGCGTCATGGCCCATGAAGGCCACCCCAAAAGAGAATCTCCCCAGTCTCTGCCTGCCTCAATCGTACGACCCGAATACATGGTATCTTGCACCCCAATCTTCCAAGCAAAAACTCACCTCTGCGTCCGATCCGCATACTCCTCCGCATCCATCTCCTTGACACCGACCTTCAGCCCGCCCTCTTTCGTGAAGCTCATGTTCTTCTTCTCCATGTGCTTCTGGCCGCGGTCCGCCAGGTCGTTGCTCCACAGGTAGATTTGGTAGCCGAAGTAGGCGGCGCCGCCGACGACGGTGAAGAGGATTATGAGCGGGAGGAGAGAGGTGAGGCCCATGATTGTTGGTTGTTAAGTGTTGTTGAGTTGAGTGTGTTGAGGTGATGCAGGTTCGTGGTCGGGAAAACTGCTGGGGTTTGTTGGCTGCTGGGATGCGCTCGGAGGGAGTGAGGTCGTGACGGTCGTGTGAGGTCTCGGGCGATGGTAAGGAGAGAAGGTGGTCGGTGTCAGATGGGAAGATTTGCAAATGACCTTGGTGTTATCGCGTATTCAACACGGGTCAGGACTGGGTGATCGTCGGTGTGTCGCGTGGTGGGGAAGTTGGATGGCGGAGCCTTGGACCTAGTGAACCCTTGGCGAGATATTCGTTAGGGGTCTTGGTCCAGATTTGCTCAAGGTTGTCCAGACCGCAAACCTTTGGGATTGTGAAACATCGTTTACAGCATATCGACATGGGCTGGCTTTCTGAAACCACGGCATTCTTTATCTATATTGCTGTCGTATGCACAGCCTCATCGACTTGAGCTGCAGGAAAAGAAATGATGGATGGCCTCTGGCTATCATCTGCCTCGGACTCGGTGACGAGGTGTATGCTCGGCCTTCAATCGTACTGTCTCGTCTTGGAGACCTTATCAAGGTGATGTCGCAATCCAAGGTTCTATCTCGTAACCTCCTCCAGTTCAGCGATCTTCTTTCTCGCCTGCCGCTTTCAGCCGCTCCACAGAGATCGCATGCTGGACCTGAAAATCGGAGACAAACGCCTCAAGCCTCCGTCACTTGATCCTCGGCCTCAAAGGACACGTCTGATACCCATACGAACTTCCGAGCGTGCTGCGATCCGCTCAAGAAACTAAGGTAGGTAACAATGATGATTCCACTGACTTCCAAGGTCTTTCAGCCAGTCTGCTCCGCGTCATCGACCCAGGTCGTAAACCTCCAAGACCCAGTTTTCGGCTCGACAGTCAACTTCAGCCTCTCTACAAACCACTCGTCGTACATGCGAACAGCAGCTTGCATGGCTTGCATGTGACCAGGTCCGGCGCCGCCACGACGAGCATCTGCACGGTTGCGCCACACGCCTATCACCAGGATTGTTAGACTCACGGATACAGACATTATTCCAAGAATGGAAAGAGAAACTCACAAGTCGCCAAATTCCTCCCCGCCTCATCCGGCTCGCCAAACCAATACTTCAGCAGTCCGCCTGACTCCACGGCTTCCAGGTGTGCTGCCTTGTCCAGCTCCCCGAGCAATTGCCTGTCGGCATGCTGGTTGACTCTGGAGCGGAAGACGATCACATAAAAGTCTAGCTTCTCCGGCATGTCGTCCAGGAACTCAGTTCTCATCGTGCGGGAGAAGATATCGACGATCGAGTCCCAGTTGAAAGCCTTGTCGTAAGGCGCCGTGGCGTATTCCTGCTTGATCCACCGCATAGCCGTCAACGCCTCTGCGAAAAGCCGCAGCGGTCTGGCGAGAGTCGTCAAGTCCAGCAAGTGTGCGCGATCGCTGTAGGGCGAAGCTTGCAGGAGGTCGTAGTTCTGCTGCGGCAGTGGTGTTGCGATCAAGGCGATGTCTGCCGCTGTGAAGTCCTTTGTTCGCGAGAATCTGGGCTTCTTGAGCGAGCTCGCATCCTCGATGTGAAGCACTTCTTCTTTGACCGTCGTGTTTGTGCCTGTATGGGCAACTTCGAGAATTCTGGTCATTTTCGCAGCTTAGTTGGTACTTTGTTACTCGCGTACCTGCGTCGGAAGGCGCCACTTCTTGTGGGTTGGATGTGTTGAGATACTACATGACTGTCCTTGTGCGACTTTGACTGACTTGTCATGGCGTTCACGCCGTTGCGACATTCCCCTTCTATGGCGAGATATGGCGTGCTTGGAGCACGCAAGCAACAACCATGTTTCACTCACTACTCTGCCAAAACTCCAAGACCAAACGGATCGATGGAACCGCAGGCTCGTCCTCTGATACGATCGTTGAACGGCTCGTGCATGTTGGCTGATTCGACAATTTGAATACCCCAAAGATTGACCTTATGTAAGCACGTATAGGTGCTGGAAGAAAAGGGTAAATTTGACTTTCGTTCCACGACGAATCGTGGCAAACTCAAGAAAGATAGCACTGGGTCAGGGTCAGTAGGCTTACTTCGGAACGACCATGGAGCCTTGCTGTATAAATTCGGAATCCGAACGGAACCCTTCGAGTCCACGAAACGTGCGCGAGCTAAACCTGACGATCTTCCAAGGTTCCAAATAACCAACGGAGCATCTGAACAAGTTTGGGTCAGGCACGAAACCTCATCTGCATAACCTTCAGGAACCGTACCATCATCTCGAATTGACTTTGCTAATCCTCAAAGTAACTCGAATAAGCATTCAGCGCCGGCTGCCCGCCCAAATGCACATAAAGCACATTGCTACCAGCCTCAATCGTACCCTCCTTGACAAGCTGAATCAAACCCGCCATCGACTTTCCCTCATAAACCGGATCGGTAATCAACGCATCCGTCCGCGCCGCCAGCTTCATCGCCTCGGTAGTACTTGGCCCGGGAATGCCATAGATACCCTCATGGAATCTCTCATCGAGGATAACAGCCTCGTCCGGGATCTCCAAGCTGGGGTCTAGAAGTTTGGCCGTCGCGCGCGCGATCCGGGTGACTTGGTCTTTCGTCTCGGCGCACTTGGCGGAGGCGTCTATGCCGATGACTTTGCGGCCTTTGCCCTCGGCGACGGCGCCTACGACGAGCCCCGCGTGCGAGGAGCCGGTGACGCTGCAGACGATCAGGGTGTCGAAGAAGACGCCGAGGGCCTTCTCCTGCTCCGCGAGCTCCACGACAAAATTCGCGAACCCGAGCCCGCCGAGCTCGTGGTCTGAAGCCCCGGCCGGGACGTAGTAAGGCTTGCCGCCCTTCTGGGCGACGTCGTCCATAGCCTGCTTGGTGGCCGTCTTGTGGCCGATGTGAAAGGGTTCATTGTTGAGTCTGACGTCGCCTCCCATGAGGCGCGAGAGCAGGATGTTGCCGGTCTTGTCGTAGAGAGGGGGGTCGATGGGGACCCATTTCTCTTGCACGGTGACGGCTTTGAGGCCCGAGGCCGTTGCTGTGGCCGTTACGGCTCGCGTGTGGTTGCTTTGCACGCCGCCGACGGAGACGAGGGTGTCGCAGCCTTTGGCGATGGCGTCGGCGACGAGGTATTCTAGTTTTCTGACTTTGTTGCCGCCGTAGGCGAGGCCGCTGGGCTGGGGTTAGTTGGTTGGTGGTTGGTGGTGGGGATATGGGATTGGATGGAAGGTACCTGTTACAGTCGTCACGCTTCGCCCATATCTTCACGTCGCCGTTTGGTGACAGTTCTTTTGTGAGACGGGGGAGGAATTGGATGGGAGATGGGCCGAACAGGAAGGTCTGTTTGGGGATCTTCTGTAGCGATTGGATGTACGTGGGGGTAGTTTCTGTCATTTTTGTGAGTCTTGTGTCGATGAATGGATTGATGCTAATTTTTTCAGGCGTGACAACGGCAACTTAACAATACATGTACCTTCATGTTGTTGTTACATGTCCTCAAGATCAATCAATGCTCTCGGTGGGTCTACGGCCGGCGTCTGAACCTTGGCCGCGGCGGCCGACATCGCAATCTTGCCTATCGCAACAGATAGCGCGACTACATACAATGTGATCTTTTCGTGTAACTTATGGACATGACACACCGGAGAGATACAGAGGAAAGGTTGGTATGCGATGGATCCCGATCCATTCCGCTTGGTTTCTACGTCCGGTGTTGAGGCGACGCGGCCAAGAGTCACAGGAGGCACGCTGATTGACGGCGAGTTGGAGGCACTCATCCATGAGCCTAACAGCAAAGATTCAATCCAGTTTCATGGAGCGAAGTACTTTTTGGTCTAGACTACGGCCTCATGGTAAGCTTGACAATGACCAATTTGAAGGTCTCATCGATGGAGTTGTCGTTAGGCACCTGCGATCTCTGGTGCGTGTGCCCTTCGTGCCGACAGGTTGCCTGTCATTGTCATCGTCGCCGTCGGGGCCTTCGTCGAGGTTATCATGTTCCGCGAGCTCTGATTGTTCTTTTTCGATCGTCTGGACTGGTGGTGTTGGTGCAGATGGAAAAGGTGTCGAGAGGAGAGGAAAGGGTTGGGGTTCGTGCAAACTTGGATGTTGCGTGCCGAAATTGGCCACGTCAACACAACCTACACACAACACACAACACACAACACAATTTTGGATCGCACACTCACAGACAACAGTACGGCAAGTGAACGTATGTGGACGGAGAATCGACACTGCGATTCACGTCACGTCTGTCCATGCGTTTTTTCCGTCTTACCAACTGGCATCTCTCCTGCCGAGACTCAACCGAAGACACCACTGACTTCAGATACAGTACATTACTTACCTCACAGAAGCGCCAGCTCTCGACACCTGAATGCCGGCCCCTCATCTGATCTATGCAGCCCGCCGGAGGATCTTGAAGACAGGTCCGCGACTCTCAACCAGCGATTCTCTGCAGGCGCTGCTATTCCGTCCATGCCGCATGCCCAATTCAGGAGGTCGACAGCTTAAACGTTACGGGTGACCTGCGATGCCCTCAATGCAGGTACACCGGAACGAGTGTTTCGGAATATATTAAAGACTTGGGGAATTTCTCCGCAAGTCCTGCGACTTCCAGGACACGGAGACGACCCTCCGACGCACGATCGAAACCGCGAGTCTGGTCTTGACTCCTGTTGGTGGAAGTGCATTGCAGAACGTGCGAATCCATTCGTGGGACTTGCGAAGATCGACGTACATCGATATACATGCGTAGACTTGCCCTCATGGTACAACGGCCTTGTGTCACGCACGCAATTTAACATTGTCCTAGAATGCACCCGAGCACTTGCTGAAGCGGACATGAGCTGGACGCGAAGTACTTCGACGAGTCTTCAAGGATGGATATAAAAGGTAGGACAGGACGTCTCTATCAAGGATCACAGCACCAAACACACTCACAATCACTCTCGCAAACTCACTTCCACAACCATGAGATTCTCTTCCATCCTCGCCCTGGTGGCGCCAATTTCCATCCTCGCATCCCCTCTCATCCCAAGACAGAATGAGAAACCTGTCGGCTACGCCTCGCTGAACGGCGGAACAACTGGCGGAGCAGGAGGCAAGTCTGTCACCGTCAGCACCTACGCCGACCTCGTCGCTGCCGTCAAGGGCGACACCGCTGCGGTCGTCTACATCAAGGGCAAAATCACCGGTGCCGAGAAGATCCGCGTTGGCAGCAACAAGTCTGTCCTCGGCCTCGACTCTTCCTCCGGCCTGACGGGCTTCGGTCTCTTTGTCAGACAGGCAAAGAACATCATCATCCGCAACATCGCCATCAGCAAAGTCGCAACCGGCGATCCCGGCGGAGATGCGATCGGCGTCCAAGAGTCGACCAACATCTGGATCGACCACTGCGACCTCTCATCCGACCTGACCTCCGGCAAGGACTTCTACGACGGCCTGGCCGACTTCAGCCACGGCGCAGACTACCTCACCGTGTCCAACACATTCTTCCACGATCATTTCAAAGCTTCTTTGGTCGGTCACAGCGATAACAACGGCGGCGAAGACAAAGGCAAGCTGCGCATCACCTACGCCAACAACTACTGGAAGAACATCAACAGCCGCATGCCGCTTCTCCGCTTCGGTACTGCACATGTGTTCAACAACTTCTACGACGGCGGGGAGCTCGGCATCACTGGTGTCAACTCCCGCATGGGAGCCCAGGCCCTTGTTGAGAGTACCGTCTTCAAGAACATCGAAAAGGCTGTTTTGTCCGTCGACTCGAAGGAGATCGGCTATGCTGTCACCAAGGATATCGTTCTCAACGGTGCCACTTCTGACGCGCCGTTGGGCACCCTTACCAGTGTCCCCTACTCGTACACTCTTCTTGGTTCGTCGAAGGTTGAGGCCGCTGTCGTCGGCAAGGCTGGCAATACTCTCAAGTTGGGCTGAGTCTTTAGTCTTGGATTCTGGGTCTTGAGCCTTGAGAGAGGTGGTCAATATTTAGTGACGCATGCGCTGATTGAGTTAACTACCACCTATCTTGTCGTATCGAGGATTGAGAATCGATCGAGTCCTCTTCACGTATCTATCCCGGACAACTTACAGTCATCTCACTTTAGACTTCAATCAAAGTTGTAGGCAGTAAGTTATGTCACAAACGGCCCCCAGACCGTGCTCGCAACCAACGACGCTAGTTCAAGCCACGCGACTGGACATGACGCAACGTGCGAGTGCAGCCGGCGGCTGCGGAACAAGCATGCATGTCTCTGAGTGAAGCCCTTCAACCATCATGCCGGTCATGCTGACGGGCGGCGGTGGCTGTGAGCAATCGAAGGTTCGCTCGCAGGCCTTTGGGGTTGGGCGAGGCTGCGATCTGACGATGCCCAGGAACTCGTACATGTACGCGTGTTAGGTCCTCTCTCGTTCACATCTCCTCTTGTCGTCACCATTTCTATCGGCGCCAATACCCACCCGGCACTCACTGCTTACACTACCAGAAGCATACCTACAGTACTCGAAGCAAAGAGGACCAACAGTCCAGTCGCCAACATCACTCAACCAACCTCAATCCATCAACCGCCCCATCAACCGCACACCCAAACCAACACCCACCACCATCTCCTCAATCACAACCACAACCGCAACGATGTGCCTCATCACCACCCCGCGCAAAGACCGCTACGCCGTCCACCAAGTAGAGCGGTACGAAGCCCCGCGACCCGTCTCCAACTTCCACGGCGGCCCCCACTACCGCGCTCGTACTTCGAAGACCTACTCGCGCGCGCCGGCGGAGTTCAGCAGGCGCAGCGTGTCGCGCAGCAGCCGCGTGTATGAGACCGAGCCCAGGCTCAGTGGGAGGGAGATTGACTACGTGCGGACCAGTCGCACTTATGTGAGGTAGTGGGAGGGGGGTTGGATGTTGTGGTTTCTTTGGGGGGGTTGGACACGGTTGGATTTGGAGGGGGGGAAGGCGTTTTTGGGGGTTTGAGACAATGGGATAATAAGAAGGTGTTGGCTTGAGAGATACTACACAATGTTCTCGCGTTCTGGGCACATGTAAGGTATTCTTTGTATTGGATAAGAGAGACGGCGAATGACGTAATGGCAGAGGCGAAATAGCATGCGAGAGATCTCATCACAAATGCAGGTTTCATGTGTACATTTCAGATGAACGATCGGCCGAAATAATATGGGCATATCATCATCTAGGCTTGAAGACCAGGCTGTGCAGCATGATAAAGTAGGTACATGTACTTACCAGCTGGATCGGCACGTTTTCCTTGAAACTCGTCGGTCTTGGGACTTGTACAGTAACCGAGTATTTCATCTAATTGTTTGCCTTCACGGAGCAGGAACTCGAGACACTCTTTGGAGAACATTCAGGTTTCTGGACACAGCGACACGGTGTAATAACAATCCGCCCATTCATAGCCACAGGTCTTTAAAAACCGCCGCTTCAACCGAATCAACCGCCGCATCATCCGCCACGTCCTTCACAACACCCCTGCAAGCCTATGAGGGACCTATTGCGTAGCCACCAAGACTCCAATTCCGGATGTTCCAAGAGCTTAGCATCGCCAAGAACATCGTCTGCCCAGTAGGGCTGGAGAAAGATGCCTTGGAATGACTTTCTTGAGCAGAGTGTGACGGCATTGAAGAGACTGGGCAGAAGGGAAACCTGTATGTTGTTCGTGTAGGTGCTATGTAGGTATGATGTATCCCAGCGGTTGGGTTGGGTATATATCTGGCTTACGATCGAAGGAAAGTGGACGATTTACCACATCAAACACATCAAGCTCACGATCTCACGAGATACATACCCATTCTGAACCATTTGATACTGCCGTCTCACATCACATCAACACGACTACTTCCAAGCCCACAACCAGTCGAGACGCCATCGGATTGGTCAATCCACCCCAACATCAACTCGCACCAACTCACACATCCCAAATCGCAACCAACATACCAACCATCCAACGATGTGTTTCGGCCGCAGCAAAACCGAGAAAAGCTACCAACAAGGCTACCAACAAGGCGTCAGTCAAGGCATGGCAGCCAGCCGCACAGGCGGCGGCGGCGGTGGCTTCATGTCCAAACTAATGGGCGGCAGCCGTGGACGTCACCAAGCCCAGCCAGTCACAATGACCAGCAGCACTGGCGGTATGAGCCATTCCGGGGGTGGCCTGATGGGAGGTAGCAGTGGCATTGGAGGCGGGAGACATACAACTGGGGGCGTGCTGGGAGGTAGTAGCGGTATTGGAGGTGGAAGTGGAAGGCATACTACTGGCGGTGCGATAGGCTCTGGGCCTGGGTTTGGTGGGACGTCGGGTCGTGCGGGTGGGGGAAGGTTTGGGAGGAGTAGTGGGGGGAGGAGTAGGTTTTAGAAAGGTCGGAGGTGAGGATGGGGGCGAGAATGGGTTTATGTGTATGAGTAATGATATTAATCAATCGTAATGTCGTTTCGATCTACCGATTTCGTGGCATGGAGTTCGCCAACCATGGTCTCATTAACCTCTTCCACTCTTCACAACTTACTGCTCGACTTCTCGCAGCTGACACATCCTTCAGCGTCCACCTTTGCCGTCTCGGCACTTTGGTGGTGAACGTTCGCCAACAGGGTACTCTTGTTGAAGGCCTGAGTGCTTGGCGGCACGTCGATGGCCGGGTTCTTCGTAAAGAAGTTGACGGGCTTGAAGCTGACTTTGAGCACTTCGCAAGGCATGACTGGGAAGTCCTCGATTCGAGGAACCTACAAGGAGGCAATATTAGCAGGAGTTACGAGAACAACACAGACAATACAATGCCGTGAAAGCTGAGACTTACATGATTGATGCCGAACTGAACAAACACAACAAGATCGTCGTCGACGACGTTGTCCTTGCGGTCCGCCCAATTGCGGACGCCGGTGCCGCCGCGGGACTGGTTCGTGTATTTTCCACCACTGTACAGCTCGTCTTCGCGGTACTTGACGGCGTAGATGTTGTGGTCGGAGAACTCGGCTCGCTTGTAGTTGAAACTGTCGTTGTCGGACAATATCTTCTGGAACGGCGGCGCATGGATCTTGTAAGCCACAGGCTTGCCATTGACCGGGTTCCGCACGGCGACGTTCTGAATTTTGAAAGTGCGGTTGGTGTCCGGGTCAAGATCGTAGCCGCCGGACATCTCGATCAGAGTTTCCTCGGTGAAGTAGCCGGTGCCGTGGGGGTTGAAGTCGGAGCGTGGCATGGGGTGAGCTTCGTCGTAGACGAGGCGGTTGTTGTAGCCGTCTAGCATTGGGTCGACACGGAGAGAGAAGATGTGTTGGTGGTGGGTTGCGAGGACGCCGGGGTGGACGACGGTTCCCCAGGGGACGTCGAGGCCTTCGTCGATGGGCTGGGTGCTGAGGATGCCGGTGGCGCGGACTTCGTAGGTCCATTCGCCGGCTTGGTTGAACATGAATGCGAGGATGTATTCGTAGTTGGCCACGGTGATGCTGTTTGTGTTAAATGCATGGTCAAACTGGTGTGGTTGCCTCAGTTCACTTACATGCTCTGGAGCACAAGCTCACGCTGGCGTACGACAGCAGCGCGTCCAGTGCGGTAGTTGGTATGCTTCCAACCGATACCGCCATCTTGTTCGTGTACGCATACAACGTTGGGCATCTCAAGGGGCTCGCCCTTGTCGTCGTTGAGCACTGCACTGAGGTACTGGATCGTACCGAGGCAGTCACATCCAAGTTTCTAAAACGATCATGTTAGTCATGCTGTGATTCCATCGATCTCAAAGGTGTTGCAGGAGAAGTTCTAGCCCGTTTGATCGAGTGTATGAAGATCAAACGATTCTTAGGGGATAGACACATACTAGAAAAGGTCAGTAAGCTTCTAGCCACAAAAGATAGAACACAACGCTCTTACCCAGATCATTAGCCATAATCCCAGCCCCAGCATCGCCCAAGTCAAAGGCAGACTTCTTGTGGAATGGATGCCGAGGATCAGCATAAGGAATGTTCATATCCGACAACGAAAGGCGGTAGAACAAGCTGCGACCCTCATATCGCACATCATAGAGCACCATTCCCTCCCTCAGATTGAAGCCGACTCTGAAGCTCCACTTCTGCCACTCAACCACATGCGAAGTGCCCTCCTGTGTCACAGAAAAGCTCACACCCTCCGGTTGAACAACGTTGAGCGGCTTGAGATCTTGTCTCAAGTCTTGGGCTTCGGGGATGTATTCGTTGGCGGGCTTGGGGTTCCATGGGCCCGGCTCGCGGATGGTGTTGTCTTTGCCTGTGGGGAGGTAGTCGATGCGCATGACTTTCATGGCGACGGGGTCGACGACGGGTGAGATTGGGAGTGGCAAGGCGTAGTGGTTGGAGTCGGGTTCGTTGGGGTTTGAGGGGTCTCGCATGTACATGAAGCACTGCCAGAGACGTTCGTCGTCCTCGAGACCATCGGCGCCTGGAGGGAATGTTAGTGATGTCTTCGATATCAGACATGCACATGCTTACCGTAGATCCAAGGATCAATGGCAATCTGTGATCCCTCCGGAAGCTGCAACTTGGCGATAGCAGCCTGAACACCCTCATCTTCCAACGCAGTACGTTCGATGGCGAAAATCTCATCGCCATCTCCAGGAGCGTGCAGGTTTGGTCCTAGACGAACATTGAGCTCCAACGTTCCCGTGCTCAAGTTGACCACGGCTTCGTGGAATTTGTTGGTCTTCCTGACGTAGTAAGTGACCGTGACGCGGCGATCAATTCTGGGAAGGCCTTGTCCAGCGATCTGAGCCTCGAGATAAGGGATGACTTCTGTCTTTGCTGGTTCTTGCAGAGTGATGGACTTGAAGTGAAGGTCGGTGTCGGCAGGCCACTGTGCTCGTACGAACGAAGCGGCCTGTTTGATTTCTTGTGCATTGAGTGGAGCTAGAGGATGGGCCAGAGAGCTCGTTGTTGTCCGGATGGGCAGTGAGGCTTCCATGTTGGCGGCCATGTTGGGATTAATTTTATTTTGATAGAAGAGTGGAAACTCGACGCAACGCAGACGCTCAGCGCAGAAGCATATGCTCTTAAATAGGTAGAATGAGTCTAGAGCAGTTCTGTAGCGAGCGGCTCAGATAGCTCAGCAAGATACCACATTGGTCGATAGCGAGGCCATACCCGGATTTGATTGGTACATACCCGATAGCCGTGATATAGCCACATAGCTTTGCGATTCGATGTTGCATTCGGTTACTGCCCCTCACTTGAGGAGCAAGTGGATCAATGGCTAGACCGGGCAAGTCCTTGCGGGTCTTGATAACAACAACAGAGATAAGCCGTTTTTGTAAGCAGTGGTCCAAGATGTTGCACTTCCAAGAGAGAACCGAATGTGCGACTTGAACTGTCAGCCGACAAAATACCTGTGCCAGTCCGGAATGTTATGTTCCAGTCGAAATTATGCTCAATATGTTGCTCGCGCTATCTACCTAGGGTATATGCAAGTCATTACAACAGGAACCAAACGCAACCCAAATCAATCAACCCCTCTACTCCAATTCCCATACTACATTTTCGGCAGCCATGCACTAAAATTGCATGCTACCAGCTCCCGAAAGCAGACTTTGCTTACTGCTCCTTCGCGGATCGTCAATCTCCATCGCTCCGCTCAGCACTCGTACTACTTTCCTGCTCTTCCCACTGTCGTTGTGAACCAGAACCTGCGCCGGGCACACGACGATCTCTTCCTCGCCTTCGCCGAACTCGTCGCCCTTCTTCACCACTAATGGGAAGAGAACGATTTTGACAATGGCGCGTTCGGCTTCAAGCGCTTCATTCGAGGTGAACAGCCCACTGCGCTCGTTCATCAGAGATGCATTGAAGTGCACTTTGCGGACAAGGTCGCCATTGGTGTCGTACTCGGGCTGCAGTGGCGGCAGCATGATGTACTCGGCGCGTTGCGTGCGCATCTCCACCGAAAGGTTGACAGCCACGGTGATGACTTTGGTGAGAGATGTGAGTAGCTGTTGCTCCGAACCACTGGGAGGTGTTAGGAGTGCGGACAGCACGCCGAAGATCTCGTGGGCCACCGCCTCGGTATCCAGTGAGCACTGCTTCGAGAAAGCTGGGCGTTTGGCAAGGAGGGTCAAAGTCGTTGCGCGCCATTGTGCGACGGCGCGAGGCGGACCGACTTCGCTTAGTGTCTTCTCCAACGCCTTCAGCTTCTGTCGCTGCTCTCGATCCATGCCGAATAGGTAACGTGTGAAGACGTACTCCCATACCATCGTCATGACGACGGACATGAAGACATCACGGCGGCGCACGCGGTCGCCCAGGAGCTTGTCAACGTCCATGCCGTCTAGGAGAGCATTGTCAAGGCGCGCTTCAATCTTCTCGTCTCTCAAGTCGCTCGACAAGCGGCAGACGCGGTTGTCCGACATCTTTGAGAAGCGCAGTACCCATTGCTGGACGTGTTGACACAGTTTCTGACAAGCTCCATCGAAGTAGTCCTCGTCCCGGATGCTGAGGAAGTCGCTGGTCTTGGACGATTGGATTTGCACCTGGAGTGCACGAATCCGTTCACTAGCTTCCCCAAGTTCCTGCTTCAACTTCCGGATCTCGTGGTCCTTCTCCGCAAGCGCGGTGCTGAGTTGAGCTGCGACGGCATCACGCATGCCATTAGATAGCCTGCTGTGCTCCTGTCGCATGTTCTCCAGCTCCCGAGTAGTCTTCTGCCATTGTTGATTGGCATGTGCATGCTCGTTCTGCAGGGTAGCGTAGCGTCCGTTGGTGTCGTCGACGAGGTTTCTGTTAGCTTCAGTGAGGCCACCATTGATCTGGACCAGTCTGTTGATCTCCTGCTGCATCGGCTCGAGCATTGCCTTGATTTGCTGGATCTCATTGTTCTTCTCGCGCAGTTCCAGTTCACGTGCGTCGAGGGTTTCTTGCAGGCTTTGGGCGCTCGCAGCGAAAGAGCCATCATTGAAACCACGACTCTGCTGAGCTTCCTGGAGAGCACGGTTTTCCGAGGTCAATTGCTCGAGTTTGGACTCGAGGTCCATCACATGCATGCTCTGTCGCTTGCGCATGCTTGGCGGTCGCGTGGGCGAGACTTGCGCCTGTTGCACACCGCCATATCCTTGCTGTCGGGAGTCATCAGTATCAACACGAGCATTGGGTGTACCATCGCGACTTACGAATGTTTCAGCCATACCGGCGGCGCGGGTTGCGCCCGGGGCTACTACGTCGTCTTCGTCATTCAAGGGCGGAGTGGGTGGAGGCTCGAAGGGAATTGTTTTGGGTGAGGTCCGCGCACCTACACCAACGGCGGATCCCGCACCCGCATCACCCCGCCGGTTGCTAGTGCGGCTCGCTGCCCGAAGATCGCCCGATAGGTGGGTCCGTCGCAGTGTTGGTGTCACGCTTCGGTTGCTCGTCCGGCTCAGCGTGCGTCGGTCTTCGGGTGTCACGTGCTGGTTGATGCTGTAGTTCGATCGATTGCTCATTGCGCTCGGGGAGCGAGCCTCGGACACGACACGCTTCGAAGGCCGTTCTTCGTCGAGTCCAAAGACGGGATTGCTGACTGATCTCGCGGCAGAAGAGGCGGCGCTGTCTCTGCTCTTTGACAGAGATAGCTCTTGCTCGCGGATCGCCTTGGGTGTCTCTGTGCGCCTTTGCATCTTGCCTGCTGGCTCCATGGGAGTGATGTTGGTGGCATCGCCGAGACTTCGCTTGTGGGCAGCGAACTCCTCAGGAATCGGATCAAGTGCTATCTTGGGGCTCATAGGTCCAGCGGATGGTGAGAATGTTTCGTTGCTGGGCCCGGAGTGAAAGTAGTCTGTAGCATCGCCCCTCTGCTCGGGTGTACGCAAGCTGCTGCTAGCATTGTCTGAGGTTGGCTCCGGGAAAGGCGCTGGGGACTGGAACAGGTAGGATGCTCTGTTCCTTGACGTCGGCTCCAGGGGTGTGTCTCTGCTTTCCGTACGTCCATGGCTACTTCCTAGGGGCTCAGGCGGTTGCTGTTGCTGCTGCTGCTGCTGTTCACCACTTTGCGAGGTAGGTCGGCTCCCTGTATCAAGGTGCAGCGGTTCCATCGATCTGCGGCTAGTGAGACTGCCATTGGATGTCGGTCTGGACAGTCTGCGACCGGTCTCGCCCTTTCCATTGTCGATCGTGGCGAAAGACCAGCTTGGCTCAGCGTTGGCTAACGGGCTCGACTGTCTGATCGGCTGTGCCTCTTGCGAAACATCCAGTCCACGGTCTGTGCCAGATTGTTGGCCAGAATCCTGTTCACTGCTGGACTGCTGCTTATCATCGCCCGACGAGTTCTGCATCTTCTTCTGCTTCCTTTTGTTCTTCTTATAAGCCTTGTACGCCTTGTCCATTTCGTCGACGTCCATCTCTCTACCAGCTTGGAAAGCGTCGGGCATCACGGCTTCAGGGCCCTCGGCAGCGGATGCTTCAGCAGTATCTGTGGCGGAAGTGGGAGCCGGAGATTCAATTGGAGCACTGATGAAGGGGTCGAGATCGGCATCTGAGGGAGCGCCTTTGTTCTTGTTCTTCTTCCCCTTCTTTTTGCTTGGTGCACCCCATTCGTCTTCGCCAGCCGCAGTCTCAGGCTGGGTTTCAGGCTGGGTGGTTGTCGCATTCGGTGTAGAAGGTAAGACATGCTCAAATGCAGCACCAAGACTCCTTTCGACTGGCAGATTAGGTTCGTCGAAGTTGGGGTTTGTAGACTCCGATGTGCTCTCAGTTCTGGGCGCAGGCGTTTCGGGTACAGCCTCAAACGCAGAAATCTCAGGCGCAAAAGTCTCAGGAGCAGGAGCCTCCGACTGGTCTTCTGTCAAACCCTGGTTCTTTTTGACCTTCTTGCACTACTTCTTGATCGGCAGATCCCAGCTGTCTTGCTGGGCAGCATCCGCTAGGGCACGAGACATAGCAGTAAGGTCTGGAGGG